>PYHW01009916.1:4914975-4955358 GCA_013186435.1 Turdus rufiventris
CAAAAAAAAAAAAAAAAAAAAAAAAAAAGAAATAGAATTTCACTTTCAGAAGTATCCACTGAAGGTACCTTCTAATATGTGTTAGACCACAACCCTGACTAGATGAAAACTGACATAGGGTAAAAATAAATATAAGAAATGTCAACCTACATTTCCTATTTTGATACAGATAAATTTATACTCTTTTCTTCACCATCTCCAAAAACTTCAATCAGAAACACACATCTATGATGACAACATCAATTTTTTCCAAAAGGTAGCATTGACTTTTCCTGCTTTTAGCAGCTTTTGTCACGCTCCCATTCTTGAGAATGATGGAGTAGTCTTTAGTTCCTCCTCTCAGACTGACTTTCCATGTGTGGGTGTTTTGCTGCTGGCTTGCAATGAGACAAAAAGTCCCTGAGAAGTTGTTACCTTTCCCCAGAATTTTTGCCTTTCTCAAATCAAACCATTAATTTTGAGCTAGAGAAAACCTGCTAAAAGAAGTAGGAAAAGGAGAACTCCTGACATCGTAGCACTCTAACTGCCCATTGAAAAATGACTCGCTTCTTATCAAGATAATGCAGCTTTGGCCACGCTGCCAGTATGGTAGGAAACACTCTGCACCTCGAGCTCCTGAGCAGAGCCTCCACAGCTCTGTCCCAGAGCACTGCCCACCACAGCACCCAGCTCCTTCCCAAAGCCCATCTGCTGCGTGCAGGCATTGGCGTGCTTGGCCTTTTGAGGAAGGAAGTGACCTTGCCTCAGAGGGGGCACAGTCGCAGCCAAAACCGCAGCTGCACTTCTGCAGAGGAGCACTGAGACCTCAGCTGATGTTACCTTTCTTCTTCCTGATTCTTGCACTGAAGGAAACAGAAGCCACACACATTTAGAGGAATATCCTGACTGGCAATGAAGTAATTCTTTGAGTTCAAGCCTCTGACAAGCTCCCAGTGACCTAAAGAAAATTATAGACACAAAGTCCTTGATCTTGATCTTGAATGAAAGCAGTATATTGCTTTGGAAGGGAAAAGAAGTAATGGAAGGACAGAGAGCTGGCAGACAGAGCTGTCCACCCAAATCCAGCCTGGCAGGCAGCAAGTACATCCACCTGGTAGCTGATACCAGCCACCAAGAGGCACCCACAATTTGCCGCATAAACTTATTTCCTTGGTTACTTGTGTACTGCCTAATAGTTTAACCCATCCTCTTCCCTTGTACTCTGAAGGAAGCAAATGCAAGTGAAAGACTTCTCTCAGTTTCTCTGTGGAACCAATAGTCAAATAAGCATTACAACTCGTGGTTTGTCCGGGCTCTGCTCAGCAGCATTTTGTCAAAGTATAAACATCCCGGGTTCTGTTTGCCTTTGATCTTGAAACTGTTGCTCTTATTTTCATTTTTAAAGAGATTTACCACTAGAATTTCAGAAAATGGAGCCTAAAGCTAAAACCAAAAAGGTCACAACATTCACAATACCCTTGATAACACTGAGAACGTAGCATATCTTGCAATAGCCTTGCAATCTCTGCTGAGTTATCGTGTAAAGACTTACAGAAGAAAAGATTTGGTTTAGCAACACCCAGATTACAAAAAGCTAACCTTCCAAAGCAAAACAGGAAGCCAGATCTCTGTGCCAGCTACCTGACTCATGGCAATACAACCATTGGTAAAGCACTGTTCAACATCCAGTCAGTGAACCTCTTCTCACAAAAAAAAAAATTAATGACCTAAAAGGTCACTGCTACATTTTTTATTCTTTTTGCATTACATGTTGTTTTTCTTATCTGGGACAGATTTATTTTCAAAGGCTTTTATATGCTATGGGGAAGTCTATTAAATCATTACACAGCACTTCCTTGTTCTTACATTTAACCTTTTGTAAACTTGAAATCTCATAGTCTTCTCAAAGCAGTTTTAATTTCTGTTTTAGAGAAAGAGAAAGAAAGCAGGTCACTGCAGTCAGGGCCAGGAGTTGATGTCTGAGTCACAGTTAGAAACACGGACCTCAGCCTGTCATTCAATTGTAGTCAGGGACAGTCTGTGGTGGACAGGGCTCCATCATGGCAGCGCAGCATTTTGAACTTCAGCCTGAGGTTGCAGGGAAGGTGCAGCTCTCTACACAATTTGCAGAAGCATTTTAGAAAACCAACAGTTAATGTAAAGTCAAAGTAATAGCCAAAGCAGAGAGTAAAACTGCAGTTTCATTATTCTCAGCTGTTTCTAAAAAACAACATCAACCTGGTGCTGGTGTATAACACAAGTTTAATCACCTTAATAATGCCCAAAGAATTTGTAGCTTGGCCAGGTTTAGAATTTAAGGGATTGTTGTTTGTGCAAGCTCTGCTCAGAAATGTTTTGCTGTCAAAATTTGGAAAACATCCCATGGACTGAAACCTCAGACACTGTGTTCATTTGCCCAGAGCACAGTCTTGGATACTCTTTGTGTGACCCACCTTTTTGAAGCAGCATATGCATCAATCTGCCTGGAAAGCAAAGCAGAGTCACAGAGGGCTCAGAGCTGGACAGTATCAGAAGGGCAAGAAATCAGTATCTGAACAATTGACTCACATTCACTGTACTGGGGTAATTAGGTTGTAATAGCCAGTGGTGCTGCTGCCCTACTGGGAGTTCTTCATAGCAGATGAGAGAGATGAATGAAATACTTTAGATTTCTTTTAGCTCAAGCATTGTCTATTGCAACAACCTCATCAACACTCAAAGCTGCGCCTTCAGCTATTGTCAGTACTGCAGAGTATCTCAAAGTAGCGAATGCTTTGTATTGAGGCATTTTGCATAGTCTAATAACTCTCTGGCTAGAAAAAAAGATAAACCTCAATTTCTAGCATAGTGTGTTCAGCTTAAATCACAGTCCTCTGAACTCTCTCTGAATTTTAGGATAATGGTGGAAAAGGCTGTAAAGCATCACTTGCTATTTCAACTGCTAACCATCCTTGCTGTTAATTTTCACATCGACAACCTGGATGCCAGCACACTGACTACTGTTTTAAAAAATATCATACAGGCTCATGGAAGTTGCATATGCTCTTGAAGAAAGAAGTGAGTTGAATGTTCAGGTCTACAGGACAATCACTTTCTCAAGTTTTTAGTTTTATCTTCTGTATCACCCAGCTTCACCAGTTAATTATCTTGCTTGGTGTTGCTGTGACTTGTTAAATGTTCTTTTGTGTTTTGATCACAGTGTAGGAGTCCCAAGCAGGTACCCTAGGAGAGACCAAGATTCCTGTCCTTAACTGTAGGTGGCATTCTTCATCTGCTCATCTGAGTTATTGCTGAAGGAATTTCAATACTGCTGAGACAAATGAGTTATTTTTGTGTTCCCTTGATTAACGTTATCAGTCTTCTCCCGTGTTTAATTAAATAGTACTTTTAATTGGAAGGAATGCAGGTTCACAAAATCTAAAGTTGCATAACTATGATACTTGGAAAGATTAAAACAACTTTCTGCTGCTCTTGCCCTAGAAATGGAGGAAATGACATGTCTTTGAGTGATCTGGATGGTTTCCAGATAAATTCTTCCACTGTGCGCTATGAAGAAGAAAAAGCTCTAAGGCCTAAAGGCCTAGAGAACATTTTCAATTACCTTGCAGCAACAGTGAGTAAATCCAACTGCATTTTGAATTTTCAGTGTTATCTCTAGAGAAATCTCAAATAATTTCCTCTAGTAGGTGGATTTTGGCTTGCCCAAAATTTCTCATGTGTACTTGGTTATCTGAGACAACTCTGCACTCTTCTAACAGCTTTAGAAAGGTTACAAGGGGGAAAAAAAGAGATTTTGTTTTTCTTAAATTTAGCAAGAAATGTAGCAAGCTTAAAGAAGATAACTAATCAGGTTTGGCTAGAACCAGGCTGAACTACAAGGAAGCAAGTTCTCTATGAGTATCCCCTGCAGCTCTGAGTATATTTTACTCTCTAAGCTTTTCCCTTCCTGATCCGTCTTCTGATGTAATTCCATCAGTGATATCAGATTATGTACATCCTTCATGATGTACATCCAGAGGAGTGGACTTAAGGACACAGGGTTCATATGCTCTTGTGACCTGGGAGAGGAGACAGCTTCTAATCCTGGGAATAAATCTTCCAAATAGAAATGCAATTCAATTAAATTATTCATTTCCCTTCTCAGCTTAATCAAAGATTAAGCTACGAGAAATACGTATTTGTGCCAGATAACTGAAAACAGATGGCTGAAATTTGTTTAGTTCACCAGAGAAATTGGTAGGTCAAAGACATCAAGTCCCTTATATAGTAGGCTTTCTTTTATAAAAGAGAACTTCATTTGGGGGTGACTCTTTTGATGTTTACATTTTTGTTTCTTTTGTGACAGTCAAAATTGTTAAATTATCTGTAATCCACATGGATGAGAGGATTACAGGAAACATTTCACAGAGGTGTATTAATCTTTTTAACTTTTTTTTTTCTGTGTGAATAGTGATATCAAAATATTAATTTCAGCCTTCTTTATGACTGAGTCAAATCCAAGTATTTCATTCTTATTGAAGGGGAAATATTCAGATAAAGCTAAATAAAACTTTTTGGAATGTTGAATTTTTTTAATGGCAGTTTGGGGCTCATTTCAAACAAAACATTGAATTCAGCTACAGAACTAATATTAGTTTTGACCACTTCTAAATATTATCACTTTCTATTTCTACAGCATCTATCAGAAACAAAATTGAAGGAATATGAATTCTTTGGCTCTTGTGAAAGTTCAGCTGGATGATAGTGCTGTTGAGTTTCTTTTGTAGAAAAATTAGTGATTGAAAGATAAAAATGATTTAGCAAAGCCCTCTCCAGGCGTTGTGCCTACATTTCACTTTACCTTTTATGGATTTTCTTAAGACAGTGAAGGGAGACTAAGTAAACTGCACTTATCTCTTTCTTCTGTCTCCCATTTTCACAGTTTGGGTACATGTGCCCTCACTGATAAGGGACAGTGAAGAAACCGGGAAGAGTCTTGTCTCTCTCATTCATAGTGTTGCTGAGTTCAGTCCTTAGCATGTAGGAGTAGACGTACACATCAGTCACCATAAGAAAACTGGGAAAATCCTGTATTATTCCTAAACACAACATTTAGATACACATTTTTCTTCGTAACTGAAAAGGTAACACTGTTCTTGTTTATGGTTTACTATTTTTAGACATGCACAGAATGCTGCATTAGAATTAAAGAAAAAGACATTATTAATTGGGTTTTGTGTTGGTTCATCTACTAAGTAGTAACTGTATAAGAACTTAAGACACCTGCCCATCAGAGTCCAGCCTCAGTGGATGTCATACAAAGAACTGCATCCCCAGGCACCAGGTGAAGGCTGGACTGCAGCCTGTGGGAAATATTGTGGGATTGTGGTGTATGTGTAATGACTAATGAGGGCAGGATTAGATTTGCTGCTGATTACCACAAAAAGACAAAGTATTTCACACAGTTCACTAATATCAATAGGAGTTTAGAATATTTGGCTTTGATTGGGGGATAGAAAATGCTTCACTGAAGCTATTTCTGCACACTGGTGAATCCATTACACTGCAAAATCTTGACCATGTTCAAAGTTTCAAACGCAACATGGTCACTAAAGAAGTAAAATAAAAACCAGAGCTATGCAGCCCAATCTGTCTAAGCTAATGCAGTCTTCTTGTCAAGGGTAATGAAAACAGATTCTTGAGTACAGGGCTTTTCTTTTTCAAATTGGACCAATGTAAATGAGGTCTTTAGCAACATGGCTGATGAAGATGAACAGTCATATTCTGTAAGGAAACAGGCCACAGTTATATAAAGTCTTCCTCTTGTATGTTTTACAGTTCCCTGTATGTTCTCAGATCTGGAAAATATGCTTCCCAGTGACAGTTTAACTAGAGTACTGTGAGCTGAAGCGTGCAACAGGTTTCTAGGTTTCATTTCAGGCAGAGAAAAAAAAAAACAGGTTTGGTTTTCATAAACATGAGCCATTTTGGTATTAGCTCAAATCATACAACTCAAGTCTGTTTCAGATAGCTGTGGCTTTGCACTGATCTCTAGAGTAAAGCAGAACGTCAGTGACTCCCTCAACAGCACATCACCATGCAGAGACAGCATATTTAAAATATGTATTCATAAAGCTACATTCTGTAGTGCAATGTTTTTATAATTTCAGTGAGGATGCACCTGATGTGGTACTCCAGATGATGTTATCTACATTGCAATTCTATAGCAAATCTGAGGTCAGCAGCATTGCAACCTTGGCTGCCTGGGATCATAAGTATAAATATCTTTAATTAATAGGCAACTTTGCAGCTATTTGGAGTATACTTTGATTTATTTTAAACTGTGCCACTGTCTTTCCTGTGAACTGTTACAAGGGCAAACATGAACAAGACCAAGGCAAAATCCATCCTTACTGTGCATCATTACATCCTACCTCAGTCATATCCCTGGACTGTGGTGATAGATTCCCCACGTTACTCACATGGTTGTAAAATCTCTCCATTTTGCACTCAGTAAAATGGAGAAGAAACAGTCATGGATCCTCTACAACAGCCTGGGTGCTGAGCCAACACATCAGGGCAGCACAGAACCACATACTCTGTGCCATGACATGTGATCCTTACAGGTCACTGTGGGAATTAGTTCACAAATCCCTTTTCTCAAGTTTAGTAAAGGGATTTGGCTAAAGTAAAGATCACGATATAATCTGGAGACAAACATTCAGAGGAGTAATACTCACCACATTGTGGATTTAATAATACAAAGAGTCAGGTGATCCACCTGGACCATATCTTTGTAAATCTTGCAGTGGTTTTTCCACATCAAATCCATTCAGTGTTTTGAAAGAGTGCCTTGGAAAAGAAAGTTCATGATTCTTCTTGTATCATGTGAACTCTGTGTAGGCATATTTTCTAATACCATAAGAACAGATAGTGCACTTTCCCACTCCCCTAGAAACTGAGTTAATGCAGAATGACTAATGTATCTGTTTGGACTGTCAAAATACTCTTTGTAAACTTGATGCATAATTTAGCCTAAGTACATCCCAGCAAAGGATACAGTCCAAGGAACACAGTTTCTTTTCCCTTGATTAATAAAGGCTTGGAAATCAGGCTTAGGAGCATTCTGTGCTCCCTCAAGGTCAAGAAAAAGATGCAATACTTAGAAGTATTTCATTCTGAGGCATTAATCAGTACTTTAGCTCACCCCACATTGCTCAATAATTTGCTTTAAAAACTTCCATGTGGCTTCATCTACCCTTCCCCTCTCTCTGTCCAATGTTTTGTTTCCCCATCAGGGTGGACAGTGCAGACCCCAGGGCTGCCCAGGCAGTCTTAGACCATGGTCAGTAATAGTTTGACAGAACTCTTGGAACAAAGCATGAACTTAGTCTTCTATAAAGTGTCTGCTTCACGGGAAATGTTGTGCAGTCCTCTGACAGAGACTAGAGCAAACCCCCAAATTTATTTGCCTTTTATGCATGATTTCTTGAGTTTGGAATTTGCCACCAGATAATGCAAGCTGACTTTATAAGGATGATATAAAACATAGGGAAAGGTCAGGTTTTGCAGGAGCTACAAGGTCAGGTTCTTTAGGAGATATGTGCAGCATCAGCAAACGTTTTTCTCACAGCTTTCTTCCCAGCAATTTATTTCCAAAATAAACTGCAGTGATTGTGTCAGTACTAAAACAATCATTCCCCCGATTCACCAGTGCTAATAAAATTTCTGACACACAAAGATCAGGGAATGTTCAGAAAACACCAGGTCTTTTCCTGTCATAACACTGGTGAATACCAGTAAAGAGAAAGAAAATATTTGTGAAGAAAGATTACCAAACCAATGAGCATCACTTGGAGCCAACCCAACTGAACAACTGAAGTGGGAGAAAAAAGCTGGATCAAGGAATGGTATGAATGGCTTATGGGGACACAGTGCTGTACTCAATAGCCCTGGCTGAAAGTGAAAACTCACTTGGCACCCTTGAAAACTTACCCCTGTGACATAGCTCAGTGTTGAGCAGGACACCTGCACAATTCAGAATTTTATACCTTCCTAATGCTATTTGAGTTTTTTAGCCATTTTACAGAAAAATAGTAAGAAGATGATTCAACAGGGTCTGCTGTATGTTTGTTTTCCATAGCATCTTATACAAAATTTATTATTAAGCCTGAAGAACTTGGCTATAAATAATTTAAAATTTTTTCTTCAAATGACAGTACACTGAAAGTATATTTTCTCTCCTGTGGGAAAAAAAATAAGTCTTTGAGTGTCTTCTATAATATGCAGCACTGAGCATCTTGATTAATGAAACCCCAAGGGACATAGAATAGAGTCTATATCACAGGAAAAATTGGAAGGCCCAGAAGCCTATTATTTTGTAATAATTACTATGGAATTACAAGCATTCGTTGCAGCATGTTCATTAGGAGCACTTCTATTTCATCATCACTGAAATACTCTAATATATGCTCAGAGATGTGAGCTTGATACAGGAGGGAAACTGTGCTTTTAAAGGGTGGAAGGTGCTCATTGATCTGTCTCAGGAGCCAGGCTGAACAGATCAGGGTAATACTGCTGTTTAGAAAGGAAGAGGCTTGGACCCCAATGACAAACATGAATGTCAGCTTCAGGTTTGTCAACGTGGTATCCTAAAATCAAGTACTTCAAGTACTCTCAATTGCCTGTGTATTTCAGTGCCTTCTGTTCATCAAAAAAAGGGTAAAAAATGCTAAAAATGGAGGCATTGTTTTCATCGTGTTTGTGAATTTGAAATACCAACTGACAACAGCTGCAGTATCTTTTACTGCTCCTTCAGGATTTATCAATCAGCTTAAAAAGAAATAATAACCACAGTCTTGTGGTTAGAAAAACAAATAGCTGTAAGAAAGAGTAAGAGAAAAAAAAAGTGCATGAAAAACCATTAATTTCACATTGTAACATTTCACTCTTATTTACAATATCCCTCTATTCAATTCCATGGTTATATAGTTATGTACAATTAAATAAAAAAATAACTAGAGGCAGATAGTCATTATGTGAACAAAAGATATAACTTATTTGGTGAAAAAATTATCAGGATTGACAACAGCAAAATACTATGACCAAGGTAAGAAGAGCTAACTAAAATGCTCAAAAGTAAATGAAGTTTTGGTGAAAGTATGCAATGGAAAAGAGTATGGGGAAAGAAAAGTTTGGGAAAAATGCGGTAAAGGGATATGGATAAAACAAATGGGAAAGAAAAAATAAACAAGGAAAATGCTGTTTAAAAAAACCCCCAGAGCTTGAAATATCATATTCCCCCTTCATTGAAAACAAATCTAGTGTCTATTTCTTTTATGTGCAGAAGGGTAAACACTGCCTGAAACATGCTGGCTTCCAAATGCATTGCCAACATAAATACTGCCAGGGAACACAAGCTGTCCCTTGCATTTGCCCTGCAGTTAATTTGGTTGTTCTGACTTCCACAGGCACAAAACTCCATGCAGATTATTGGTTAATGCTACACCTGAACAACAGGCATTAACCCAAACCCCGCTGGGGCAGGCTCAGGGTGTGTGCAGGGCTGCTCAGCAAAGAGAGGGCTACGTGAGCTCTGAACTTTCCGTGGTGCCCTCTGGGGCAGCAGCCACAAACTCACAGGCTCCCTCTTGTCTGCTCGTTAAGCTGTTTATACAGGGTATCTTTCAACTTGGCATTTCACCTCAGAAATGCAGAAAACCTACAACTGCATCACATTTTACACCAGTGTCTCCACAGCTAACGAAAGTCTCATAGCTGCACATTCAAGAACTGGAAACTTCTCTCAAATCTTCATTATCTGCCTGCCTTGTTTCCCTAGAATCCATCCATCCACACATGGCTAAAACAAATTGTGTGTGATCAAGCTTCCCTACTGATAAGTGTGTGATAAAATACTAGAAGTATAAGAACCACAGAAAAATTTGAGGACTTTAAGCAGCTCTTTCTCAGGTCAGTTAGGAGTGACAGGGCTGCCAGATGTGATAGACTGGAAAACGTGCCCACTGGGGCACAGCTGCCAGCATGTGCTGAGGGTGGACATAGAATCATAGAATTGTTAAGATTGGAAAAGATCTTTAATACCATCAAGTCCAACCTTAACCCAGCACTGCCAAGCCCTTCACAAAACCATGTCCCTAGGTGCCATATCTACACATCATTTGAAGATGGTTATTGTCTTCTCCCTTGGGTGGCCTTTTCCAATGCCTCACTGCCCTTTTGGTGAAGAATTTTTTTCCAATATCCAATCTAAACTTGTCCTAGTGCAACTTGAGTGTGTTTCCTCTCGTCCTGTTACTTGTCACTTGGGAGTAGAAACCATGTCAACTTTTCTGAAGGTTTTTCTGGCTCTGTCAATATCATTTTGCTTGGTGACTTCAGTTCCTTGCTAAAGGAGGAGGCAGGGTGGTGAACAAGCAGTCTTAAGGTTCAGAAATTCTGCATCGGGTCCACAACATATGCCTGACATTCCACATGCCTGTTCTTCCTGGGACTGGAATTATTTGTTGCTGACATCATTTTATTTGCCCTCACCTTGATATATGAGTGAGATCATGGCTTTGTAGCCAAAGAAGATACAGATTGAGATCAGGTCCTCAAGCAAACCTTCCTGAGGCTGGAATGTGCTGACTGCCACCAGTCTGTCCAGCAGCACCCATGAGCCAGGCCACACATACCAGTACCATTGGGACAAAAGTAGGTAAATACACGGTTGTTTTAAGTTTAGAATATTACTGAGCCTGGATAAAAGCAACATTCCTTTTCCTTTTCTGAGGAATTGATATGGGTCCTTTATACTCTTAAGACAATCAGAAATATAGTTATTTGGGGAGGAAAAGATGAAATTCTTTTCCATTCATTTAAAGAAAACTTTGCATGTCCTGGCTATGCCTTGAATAATCTTTCTTTGTTGTAGGAAAGAAAGGTAACATCATACTTGAAATTTTTTCATGGATGAATGTAATATATACTGAATCTGTGTCAGGAACAAACATTCCTATCCTACTTTCTTGCCTCACAAATTAATTTTGCATGAAATGACAGCATTTGCCTTATTGAAGTCTCTGTGCTTGTAGCACAACTAAAAGTGTGAGTGACTTTTACAACTGAAAGTGTGAGCTAAAAATAAGCAAATATTGACTTGATTGCTGTCTCCTATATATTTGAAAAGGTAATGTATGAAGTAGTCAGTGAACCAAAAATACACAATGACCCATGGATCACTCAAAACTATTTCTCCCATAGTCTAGAATCCGGAAATTAGTCCAAACTAGGAAACACTTGGATACAGCACGTACATAGGTAGCAAACAGAGCTCTGTAATGACCTGTTAAGGTTCACATAATGCTCAGTATTTTCATACTCAAGAAGCAATGTTCAGCCATCTCACCTCTTGAAATGAGGTAGCAAATTTCTGTTGACAACTGTGAATGCACTTGCAACTCAGGTTTCCCTGAAGTCCAGGTTTTGACTCCACAAGTCTGATTTCCTATGTCACCAGTAAGTCAAGTCATTATTTGATGTTAAATGTATAAAGGCAAAAGGCAAAAAATGCAATTAAGTAGCATAAATATATCAATAAAAACCAGAACACCTGTCTTGAGAGAGGACTGGCCAGCCTGTTACTAAGCAAAAATATTGACAGTGTTTCCCAGAATGGTAAAATCACTTTATTGTTTTTCCCATATCCTAGCTTGAGAATGAAAGACAGACAAAAAGGATGACATTTTTTAAACTATACAGTGCTAATGTTTTGAACATACTGAACTTCTGAATATTCAAATGAAAATGCACACATGCATTACATACATGTTTGTTTTAAGTGCAGAAATAGAGTGCCAAATTGATGTATGACACACTGTTAAATCTCTGGGCAATTTTAAAAGGGAAATCAAGATCTCTGGTGTTTTTTCATTTATTCTAAAGTATACAAACAAAATTTCATGAATTTTTTTTTCTGTTTACTTGTTTGCTATTTTTTCTTTTATTATTTTTGTTTCCTTTTACTACATTCTCATTTCATTTGTTAATAGGTAAGGATTCTGTATTCGTTTCAAGCTAGGCTTTTTTTAAGCTAGGTAAGATCATAAAAAAATAAGATTTGTGGAAAAGAAATACAGGCTGTTTAAAGTCAGAAAACCAAGAAAGTTAGCGTAATGATCCCCAGATAGCAAATTCCAAAGCTTTCTGCCTGCCCCCATGAAATGTTAGTTGCTTCTTTCTCCTTTCCAAGCAGTCTGACAACAGGAATTTACAACAGTGAAAATGCAGAGTAAGTACTACTGAGAGGGCTTGACCAAAAAACCTGCAAGTTGTGTCTCAAATGGAAAGCTTAAAAAGATATTTTTTCATGGCAGAGATTTTGCAAAAAAAAGTTTGCTCTTATAAGCCAATGATTCAGTAGCATTTTTGAGATCAGGAAATCCTTTCTCTACAATGGATACTTTGTCATGCCAAAAGACTGATCTAAAATTGCGTTGTGACTCATTCATAAGGCATTCAAACATTTTTATTTTCTTCAAATGTCTGGAGTTTGAATCATCCAAATCTCCATTAAAAAAAAAAAAAAAAGCAGCAACCAAGCACTCTTGCCTTTCAGATGTGATGTTTTGAGGAAAGTCTACGCTTTTCTCCAGCCAGTGTGGCCATGTGTGGCACCCAAAGTTTGGTAACAGCACTCAGTGGTGTTTGCAATATCCTGGGGGTTCAGGGGCTGCTCACCAACTTGTCTCTACAGATTTTTACCTCTAATAGAGCTTTTCAAAGAGCAAAAGTACTTTGGCTGGGGTAAGGTATGCGTATATCATTATGGCTTTGTACAAGCTATGTACAGTTGAAATTAATCTGTTTAGACAAGTTCCTCATCTGATTCACAGCTTAAGTAACATACCCTGAAAATATTTTCATGGGGTTTTATTAATTTCCTGTTTTGTTTCTATTCAAGTGTTGCTGATATAAAATTTTTTAGATTTACACACTTACGTTCATGAAACTCCACAAATTGCTCTCAAAGGAGATTTTATTCTCTGGTATGCTATGTATTCATGAAGCAACAATAATGAATTCAAAGGGGCCTGAAAGAATAAGGGCAAAGGTATTTTAAATCAATGTTCACTAGTAAATCTCAGTAGTAATTGGTAAGAGTTTTTGGTTTAATTACTAAGAAAACCCACTATGGTTGTTTTGTTCCTCCTTTTGGTTGACTGTGGCTCTGTTCACTGCTGAGCTCTTGCGTGAAATAGAAAATGGAGCCATACCTGGAGAAAGTTCATTTTGGTATCTTCTACTTTTTTTCTTCTATGAGGGAGTAATCAGGTTTTGATAATAAATTTAAGAATTACTGGATACAATTAATTTAAACTTTATATGCCAAGTACTACACAGCCAAAATCTTTCTTTTTTAATCAAGTGCAAACCATACCATGCCATTTGTTGATCAAGAACAAGTGCATCACATCACTTCACATGAAAAAACTAGTCAGCTCACACAGTTTAAACCAAATCAGCAATTAAATGCTTGGTAGAGTTACTAATGGCCCAGGGTTAGCTCATGATCACAGATACAGGATCAATATCTGGTTAATACAACAGATAAACCCGAACGATTTAGGGAATGTTAATAAACACCTGAGTATTTATGAACACAGTTCTCACACAGCTGCTGTTTCCACCCCAAGGTTCTACTACCACATGCAACTCTTCATGCTTCTTAGAATATCCATCTCTCCTAAAACTTATACTAACTATTAGTAATAAAGAACTGTGAAATATCTAGGTTCTTGCTTACCAGCCAAACAAATTAACTAAGTTTTACAATTTATCCACTTAGCTGTCACTGAAGTGAAACAAAACACCTCAAATTACGACACTGATCTTACAGACTCCTCCCCATAGGACTGCCTAACTTTACTGCAAAGAGTAGTTCTATTTTGGCATGGACACACAGAGATATATATGAGAATAAAGCGAACTTATCCATGTTTGCTAGACTGGTACTCCATGGCTTAAAAGTTGGTATATTGAAAGTATTCAACAGTTTAAACTACCTTGCCTTTTTTTTAATGACAGTTCCATTTTTAGTCTTTTCATTGCAATAGCAATTCAGCAGCTGCTTGCTACAAGTCTTAAAAAGTATTTAAACGTATCTAGAATTACACCATGAGGTTTTATTTTTATTTTTCAAAAAATCACATGAATATTTGATTAGTCAGTTTACAAATTATAATTAATACACACACAAAATTTGATTCATAATGAGGGAATCTAAGAAAAACCCAGCTGCTTGCACAGATTGGGAGCTGGTGTTTTCAAACTCTTCGGAGGCACAAAAAGACATACCAGAGGTTCCAAGCCTTGGCTTTACAAGATTTCCAAGCACTCAACCTTAGAAAGCCTTGTGAATAGAAAGTACAAGCTCTCCACATCCTCAATACCTGCTTCTGGCTCTTGCAAAGGAGACACTCAAATGCTGTGAAAGATTGGCAAGCACAAATTGTTGGTTAATTGAAGAGATATGCCATGGCCCCTCTCCATGTACCTGTCTGCACTTCCACAAATGTATCTGTCTGGAGCACAGTTTTGGAGTGTTAAATATGTCATTCCCTCTTTTGCAATCTAAAATTAAAATGAGGTTTTTCCCCCCACCCCCAATTTTTGTTAATTGTAATAGGCCCTTATAAAATTTAATTTCTACACAGCAGTTCTACTTCATTCACCATCACCTAGAGCATTACAGAAAATGTACTTTGTACCTTCTTTTACATCAGGCTATTCATTCAGCAGAATTACCTTTTCAGGTTTAGAGAAATATGTGCAATATACTCTTTCCAGCCTTAGTTCACCTCTGTTTGGAGCTGGAACATATCTGTATAAGAACTGCCAACTGGAAAAATACTGGTGGGGCAACAGATTTGCCGAGGGCTGGATTACACCATGGAACCATAAAAACCCCAGGAGCATGTTTCAGCCACTCTTTCTGGAATGATTTGTCCTTGTCTACTGTTCAGTGACAGCCTTTACTGACACTCATCAGCAGCAGCAAGTGACATTTTAAGGCAGATCATTATAGGTAACTCTTCTAAGGTAGATGGTTGTGGGAAAATCCTGATGTTAGTCTCTCTCTCTGTAATGCCATTGACTCCAGTGGACAGGGCTTGAACTGAACTGCCTTTTTTGAGAAAATAATTACATTTCAGAATATTAAATGGCAACATAGATTGACACTTGACAGGCAGCATTTTAACTTTCAAAGGAAAGTTACAGCCAGTGAAAATCACTACTGCCTGTCACTAATTTGCAGAGGATCTGGCCATTTCCACAGTATTATGTATTCAGCTGCCATTAGATTAGGTGAATGTTTTCTTTGTGGGGCTTTTGCAGTCCATACTGTTATGAAAACTCATGCAGTAGTGGATTGAAATTTGACTCATTGAATTGAATTGTAAAACACAAACTTCCCTGGAACATGATATCCATGAGTATACCAATGCATCTTAGACAGCTTATGAATGATTGTCATGGCACAATAAAATTGCTTTGAATAAAAACCAATTAACTACAAAACACTCCAGCCAAAACTAACCATGAAGTCCACATAATAGTAGAGCCAACAAATAGAATCTACTAGGAAGGAGCTTGGGCTATCACAGCAAGCCATGTCACATATTTTCCTCTCTACAAGCCTCATGGATCCATGAAAAAGAAATAAAACTTGTTTTATTCCCCTCTGCAGTCCACCAGTCTCTAGGTACCGGATTGTCTGTCTGTGCCTGTTAGTTGCTAGCACAGGCTGGAGAAGTCTGGATTATATCAATTTTAACAAAAGAAAAAGAACAATCCCAGTTGAGGAAGGAAAGCTACAGTCTCTGCTATCTCTGCTTATCCTCCCCTGGCCCTGCCAGCTTAGTCAAGAAAAGTTCAGTACTAACAGATTATGCAAGACAGAGGAATAATTTTGCATTCAGAGCAAAATATGCAATAAATACACCCACAAATAGTTCAAGACTAACACTGCTAAAATGCTCCTCCAAAGGGGGGTATGTGGCATTCTGCTGTTCTGAAATGAGTTACACAAAGACTCCCATGGTATTGGCCAGGAAGCTAAGTAAGAAACTCACCCTTCCAGCTCTTTGTGCTGTAGAAATATTTAGTGTAGCACATTTACATTTACTGTTCTGCTGCTAACAAGAGTGATCTCTCTCCTGGAAGAAGGCACTGTCAGTTTCTCTGGCCAGAAGTCATGTGGCGAGAATTTTCTTCAAGTACTGTAGATGGCACAGTGACCCTCATAGACCTACCAATCCTCCCAGCTATAGTGTTACGCAAAACATGCTTCTCTAGGGATGATGGGGTGAGTATCTTTCCAGATCCAGCACAAAGCATGCCATCTGAGCTCTGATACCAGCATAGGCAACTGGAAAGAGGAGTCTTGGTCTAGAGAGAGTAAGAACCAGAGAACAATGAAAAATTACAAGCAATACGTAAATCTGTATTTAGCCATTTATGGAACAAGACTATCATGGAAAAGTTACCTTTTACTCTACTCTGCTCATGCTTTTTGACCAGACTCTTTTTTAGAATTCCTGCCAGACCATTTCAGAAGTAGACATAGCTTGAAGAACAGCTCTGGCTCTTACCATCCCCCATGAACTCTGCCTCTGTAATTCAGTGGTGTTAGAAAGATCCAAAGGCTGCTGAAATATTTGTATTCCCACACACACAACAGCCAGGAGTGTTTTCTTTCAAGGAAAGCAAAAAATATTCAGGTGAACCTGTTCAATCCGGGAAAAAGAAAGTGAAACACTTCAAGCCTCAGTTACTTTCCAGGTGACCATTGCTCGTTCCTGGGGACTTTGGCTCATCCCAAACCAACAGAGTTTCAAATGGAGTCATCTCATTTTCAGATGCACGGCAACAGGTTAACAAGGCACATATGAAGAGCAGATATGGCAATTCTTCAGAAACAGACATACTTAGAAAAAACCCAATATTTTTCACTTATTCTTTCTTTGCACTTTACTGTGCACTTTACCTCTGTACTGTGGGCATCAGTAATTGCAAAGCAAGTATGTCATGCAATCCTATTCTACAGCTCTGTTACCTCCATGAATCTCAAAGCAACATAGAAAAGAAGTATTGCTATTACTTTTTAAAGTGGATGGTTCCTATATCACAGATGTAGTTACCACACCACAGGTTCCCTTCAGACAGCAGAAATGCTTCCTCAGTGCAGCTTTAAGCATAAAGAGAATCATCCCTGTGATGCATTTGGACCAAGACACACAAGTGAGATGAATACATGGCTTGAGGCATTTTATTTCAAAGTCTCTATCTCTAGAGGGCAATTGAAGATTAGAGAAGATCTTTCTCACAGGCACACAAGTGCAAACACCTGTATGTTCTTTGGGATTGACTGTATATAATGACTTTTTTCCCATTCTGTTTAACCAGCACATCTTCCCTACAACTGGAAATTGTTAGAAAACAGCAGGAAAGTGGGGTTGAGAGGGAAGCAGGGGAGAAACAGACTATTTACCTGCTGCTTTAAATATTTTCCACATTTGAGGTTTCAAGGGGAGAAAGAGGAGGGGCCTGTTTTTCTAAAAAACATGTGAATTAAAACCTCAAAATCTTTGCATTTTTAAATGACAAAATTCAGTGGCATTAAGTTAAAACAGATGTTTTATTTCAGTCTTGCATTTTAAAAATGGACATAAGTTTGGATATTACCACATCATCACAAGAATTTCTGTTTAATGAGTGCTATAAATAACTTAATTTTCCTTTCTCTGGAGTTTTTTTTTAAGGAGATGTCCCAAGGGAGGTCTTAGCAGAAAAGAAAGAAGGGCATTCTGATATCCTCTACTCCCCAGCCTGACTTTAATCTGCAATGAAAACAGTTCATCTCATAACCTTTATTTTGCTCTGCTCAGAAAAAGATGACCCAAGAAGGTGTTAGAATATTCCCTCTTGGAAAATAGATGATGATATAATGTATTATGGGCAATACAGACAGTACCTTTTATCACTTATAATTCATGGGGAAACTATAGGATACAGTAGGATAAAGTAGGATATAAAACTGAAGAAGGGGAGAGTACATTTTTCATTTTGCGAGACAGAAATGTGTATTTCTTACAAATTTATAGGTCTGAGTTGACTTTATTTTTATTATTTTTCCTGAGGTAGTTGTCATAATGTTTATCAAAATTTTTATGTTCAACATCTGACATTTTACATCTTAGCTGCAATTTTTTGAAAGGTGGTATTATAATCACTTGAAAGAATAATAGAGCAGACCATGCAAGCATACATATGCAAAGGTAGATGCCTCTATATTTTCATTTTTAATCAATTGAATACAGCATGCTGTAATACAAAGGGTGGAAAAGAATTCTAAAGGCAGATTTTCTTAACTGTGTGCTACATTGAAAATGATGCTTTGTGAATGATGTTGTTGCCATATTTGCATGGAAATGCAAAATCTTCTTTAAATTTTGAAACTAAGCATCTGGCTTCTGCAATCCAATTCATTTGAAAGGATTCCTGCACCACCTCAGTGATATTTATGCAAATATGCCCTCTGAGATGAGCTTGAAAGACTGGGGAGCAGTTAAAGAGATTTTTTGTTCAATGGATAAGAATAATCTGAGAGGAAGAAAAACGCAGTTTTAAACCACAGAGTTAATGGTGTGGATCCTGTGCAGAGAGAGGGAGCAGGGAGGCAGGGAAGGGAATAAGTATCTCAGGATTCAAGCTAAGAAATACTAGAATTGCTTTGTGAAAGGCAGAAATAGCTCTTGTGTCTATTTTTGTCTTTTGCAAACTAAGTCTAAATAGCACAGAAGAGCCTGGGCTCAGATTTTTTAAAACACAAAGGATGTAGATAAGGCAGTTTGGGTGCAGAGAGGGAAAATATGTTATCTGTCATCCAACTCCCTTTGAGAACCATGAGGTGAGCAACCCATTTTAACTTTAAAAATCAACCCTCACCTCCATGTGCAGAATAATATGAAGGAGCAGCATTTCCTCATTAACATGTTCTTCTATAACCCTTCAAGCAGTGATCATGGCAGAGAGCAGAGTGCAGTAGGGGCTCCATAGTACAGAAGAACGTCACTTCACTATTAAATCTGCACTCTCAGCTGTCCCTTTATTATACAGTGCAAGAAAATACCTCCATTTTGTCAGGTTCCTGCATAGCTGGGCTGAGCCTGTGATTTCAGGGCAAGAAGAAAGCCTGCAATTTTCTGAAAGAGTGATTTTTTTCTCCCTGTGTCTGGACCTCAGTCCCATGCTGTCTGCGGGGCTGGGGCAACCTCATGTTCACCCATGAATTACCAAGAATCAAAATTAAGCTACAAGGTTTCCTAGGGGTGATGATGTGGCTCTGGAAGTGGCTGAGCTGTAAAACCCAACTCCTCCAAGGAGCCAGTGCACACTCTTTTGTCCCAGATAAGCAAGAATGTGTCACCTGTGGTGGGGAGGGAGACACAGCTCCCTGTAGCCAGGTCAGCTGGTAACCCCGTGCTCCAGGTCAGCTCCAATCCAGGCTGCCAATTTGAAGACCCACTACAGAACAGTGATATGTTTACAGTTAAATGTTTTATCATCACTGTCCCTGTGGTGACCCTTGATTCAGCTTGCTGCCTGTGGGGCAAATAAATCCCATTTTACATTGGCAGCATGCATTAATGTGGGCAAGGTGGCTTTTGGTCTGAGACATAGCAAAGTGCTTCTGTGCTTGGAAAAAGGTCAAAGCACAACAGTGGCTCTGGCCCAAAAAGCTCTCTCCTGTTTCTATTGGGGTATTTTCTGTTCTTGTATAATTTTCAGGGTAATCAAAACCAAATGATTCCAAGCAGCAGCTAAATTAAGTTAAAGAAGAGGTTAATATAAAGTACATGGAAAGATATACT
Source organism: Turdus rufiventris (assembly GCA_013186435.1). Taxonomy (NCBI): domain Eukaryota; kingdom Metazoa; phylum Chordata; class Aves; order Passeriformes; family Turdidae; genus Turdus; species Turdus rufiventris. The sequence continues at coordinate 4,934,871 of PYHW01009916.1, forward strand.
CTTGAAAGAGTTTTCACTGTAAGCAGATGAGAAGGGTGAGACAGTGAGACGGAGGAGAGCACATACATCATTCAGCAGGGAGCTGGGGGAGAATGGTACAGCTTTCCTAAGCAAAACTGGAATGTCACTCATTTCCCTAAACCCATGTGTCACAGTCCCCTATGCCACTCTTCAGTGGCTCAGGAGTGAGTCTTCAACTCACATTTCAGTTTGCAATTTTTCAATTTAGTTTTTATTGTTTGGGTAAAACTTCCTCCTCCTTAAGTGTGTATTGAGATAGGTATTTCTGATTCATTAAACACAATATGTTCATATGTGCACTGTGTGCTTCAGGACTGAAGCCTTATTTCAGTGTTTACTAATATTTACAGAACACTATTTACACATCTCTTGACAATCACAAAATTGTTGTTGCTCAGAATGTTCCTTTTTCCCTCAGAGTCATCATTCTGAGTTCTTTTGTTTCTTTCTCCCTGGCTTGTTTGCATTCCCTTTACTTTCCAAACCCATCCTATTTCCTCTCAGGTGATTTACAAAGAAAGTCAGTGACCTTCCACTGTTCAACTCTTGTATAAACTGTCTTGACAGAATTGTGGGCTTTAAGGAAGGGGGAAGGTGGAGGAGTCTGTCTCGCTGGATGAGGGTGCAGCTTACCCAGAGCTTCGGTTTGGGCAGTACATTGTTTGCAGAGCTAAATTACATCCTTACACACCATTAGCTGCCCAAAACTTAGGCTGGCTGTGTCACCACATTTTTGCAAATTCCTTTGTTTTGACATTAGGCTCTATCTTACTGTAACTGGGTGATTGAAATATTTCTTGTATCATTTCATCATTACTCAGAGCTGAACAAGAGAGGCCAATGACTAATGGCACATTCGTTGTGGGTCATGGATACCTGGTGATCTGCATGGGTGCACCGATTTCCCAACATTAACATTTCCCACTACATTCAGAAAACATTGAGCAGAATGGGACCTTTGTAATATAGATTTTAGAAAAAACCCCTTCGCTGAGGTTTTTAAACATGTCTGCTTGCAGTGTTTTTCAGTAATCATGTCTATTATTCCTGTGCTAGTCCAGAACTGTGTCTTGGCATCTGCATGCAAACATTACATATATAAACATATATATATGTGTGTGTGTGTATATATATATATGTATATATATATATACATATATTTATGTATGCATCTCAGATTTTTAAAGCTGCTTAGGAATGGACTAACTGTTGCTTCCTGGCATTATCTTAGCAAGGAAATTTTTTGGCATAAATAGTCATTATTTAAAACAAGTCAGAAGTGGCTCTAATACAAGTCTATATTAAATTGGTGTAGTGCAAAATCTCAGTAGAAATGCAGTTCCCTGAGGTACAGATATCTGATCAAGGAATGTGCTGGAACACTTGCATCCAGTAAACACACATTCAGCTTCACATGTTTGTATGATATTGAATAATTGCAGAGAATCGATATTTTGTAGTGCCACTTCCCATCCTAAAATTCCTTGTGCTCTGGCTACAACACTCTCCCTAGTGGGCTTTCCATCACTCAACAGAAGAAAACCTTTCTTCCAAAACATCCCACAAGGTAAAGGGATGCTGCTGTCTCTGTTGCTGGGGTTGTCCAGAGAAGAACTGATGGATTGTAGCCCCACCAAAGAAGTTTCTCCCCATCCCTGATGGGTGCACAGGTTCAGCCACAGTCTGCTCCACATCTGGTTGTCTGCTCCAGCTTTTGGCACGGAGTCTGCATGAATATTTGCATTCTGTCAAGGGTGTGATGAACATGTCAATATGATGGTCAAGCATGTCAGTTTTCATTTCATGTAGCATTGCCAAAGTACGTTTTTTATTTAAAGTAAGGCCATTCTGAAACTCCCTTTCATTCTTCCATGATGTCTCACGGATTATTGAAACTCATTTTGGGAAGGCTGAAGTGACCTTGAGAGCTTAACCTCCATTTTTCTCAGGCTGCTCAGGGAATTTGCCACTCTTCCCTATGCTGAACACAACAATAGCCAGATAGAATGGCTTTCAGTGTTAAGCTGTCCACAAGCAAAAAAAAATTCCAGCAATGTTCACATTTTGCAATGTTTATATGTAACTGCAGAACAGGCAAAAGCCCTTCCTGTTGGAAGGGGCTGGATCTGAACAGCATAAGAGCTGTCCCACAACTGGGGAGTATGCTTCAAGTGAAGACAGTAAACAACAAGGAAGGAAAAATGTACAAATGAGGACACCCAGGAAAGTTAATTCCTATTTTTGTTTAAAGTGGATTGGTTAAACTAAATTAAAAACTCACGTAGATGCTTTTTCTCTTCTAAAGGGATTAAGTAGTGGCAGCCACAAAAGGGTCTTTAACAGTAGTCACAGAACAGTTTAATTCAATTTAATTAATCAATTTCAGAATTCACTCTTTAATTAAATCCAAGCCCATTTTTAAAATATATTATCTGTTGACAAGCCCTAAATGAATAGCCGTCCTAACAAGGGATTTTTTACTAATTTGAGAATGGGAAAAATAATTCTAGAACACTGGTGTTGCTTAAGGGGAAGGAACATTATAAGGAGCTAATACAAAAGAGAGTGCTTGGCTTTCCTTTAAATGGCAAGCCTTTCTATGACTTTAATTTTTCAATCCTGCCTCAGGTTACTAAGGAAGAATTCAAGACGCAATTAAATGATAAGAACGTCTCAGTTTGGTGAGGAATCATTCAGTTTTGGTAGATCTGTAATGACTTTAAATTTATCAAAACAAGACCAAGCACATTCCCTTAGAGAATTGTGTTTCAACCGGAGCCTGCTCTTCCCAAAGTTCCATCCCAGGTACCAAGAATGGGCAGAAAGTATTACATTCATTTTTACATAAAGAAACACCAGTACTTTGGTTCAGTGAGCTGAAAACTCAGTGAGATCCAAGGTCTGTTGGACAACTGGATGACTACAGCTTCTAGGAAAAAGAAAAAGAACCCGGTAAAACAGAGTGACTAATGGCTAGCTCATTTATGGTACAGTATGATATTTATGCTTATAGATTGAACCCAACCTGTGGGATTTGCAGCATGCATAAACACATTTGTGCATAACAACCTTCCAAACTTGTTAAAAGGCAGATGTTGAATTCAAATCTTGACTTTTTGAGTTGCTGTTTATTATCTGAGAAACTTTGGGCAGCTAAAATATGATTCCTCAAGGGATTATTAGACATTATCTTCACCCAATGCAGCACTTTAGCACCAGCCTTAAAAGCTCTGCTGTACCTTTAAGCCAGAGGGCTCTCCAGCACCTTGGTTATGACATCCCATGTGAAAGCTGCTGGGAGGAACAGGAAAGTAACGAAATTCCAGTGCTCTAAGAGTTAAAAGCACAGCTGCAGCATTTCAGTAACAACATCCTGGAAACATCAGCTCCCATAAGAACACGATGACCACAAAAGTCTGTCAAACTTAAACACAGCAAATTGATTACTGCTACTTTTTAAAAAAGCCTTGTCTAGTGACAACGCATTTATGAAGCAGTTATGGCAAGTATCAAGTGAATTTCGTCTCTTCAAGGAGAGAAGGGTAGCAGCAGACACTATCCTCCAAAGGTCTTGTTCAGCCTTTTCTTTTGAGTCAGGAAGAGGGAAGGTGGGCATCAACAGCTGCTGTAACCCTGTACCCAAGATGTATTAAGAATGGTATGTCCCTTAATTCCTGTTACCCCAGTAAAATATATGGACAGTCCCTGTATGCCCCTCTGTTATCCTATTGGCAGGAAGCCAAGTCTCCCCTCCCCTTTTCCTGACCCTAGAAAATACCCCAGACTTTGGGACACTTCCTCTTTGTCCCCTGGAAGCCATGAAGAAACAAGACGAGGAAAACCCTGGGAGAAAGAGCCTCTTTGTATCTTTTATCCTGTTCATGTTATCCATCCCAGCCTTGCCTTGCTACAGAATTGCCAGGTAGCAGTGAAGCATCGGAAAGAGGTAACAAGCAGCCATCACCTTTCACACTTACCCCAGCTTTGGTTCACAATCACCCCGAACACCACCCAGCCAGTTGTCCAGCTGGTTTACCAACCTAGCAACACTGTAACTGTGCCACATTCAACATCCAAGCATGAGCTAAGACACTAAACGAGGTAGAACAGCCCGTTCAACCAAATTTTACATGACACCTGATCTAGGCTAATAACAAAACATAAATGAGTAGAGCAGAGCCCAATTTACTTTTAAGCATCAGACCACCAAACTCTACCACCTCAGACAATGCTGTAGCACTTGTAGCCTAATTCCTTTTTATCCTCCAGGACTATTAATTGGGTTGTTTGTTCTCAGCAGGAGGTGACTTGTGTGCCAATGCAGAGATGTGCAGGAGAGAACTTGACCTGCCTCGGTAGGTGTCTGTGAGATGGGAAACTGCCTCTTTCTGGGTGGTATTGATTTCAGCATCTCGCCTTACTGATTCTTCCATGGCACCTTGACAAAAATCAGATTCATCCAGATTCTGTCTGGCATTAAGTACTTCAAAAACATACACATATGCCAAGACCAGCCTGAGAAAAACTGTGTGCGATATGAAGAATACATGTATTTTTCCTACTTTTGAGATAGCTTATCTCAATGCTTATCTCTTATTTTTAATGATTACAGCATCAAAAGACCACAATGTTAACAGAGCACAGAATGTGACATTTAGAGAGCAGAATTATGCAGCAGTTGAGACGAGGTCTGTAGCAGAGGAAATAAATTTTATTAGTCTTGCTGCTGCTACAGGAAGAAACAAATAAACTCTGGCCTTGTGTGCACTGAACATCTTCTAAACATCTTTTGTTTACCTTTCCTTCTCTGCAAACCATATCCTTCTTACATCTTACGTAATAGAGGTGGGTTAAACAAACAATAAGCAAAAATCAGAGGAAGAATTAAATATAGAAGTAAATAAAACATACATATACATATACATATACATATACATATATGATATAGATTATATAGATATACAATTTTTCAAGTGTTAAGATGTTAAGTAAGAACCTGGATTCAAGCATGGTCTGATAACTCCACTTTAGGTCTTAAAATCTGAAATATGGCCCTGTCCATATTTTTGACTTATAATTTTGATTTTTGTGAGAACCAAGTAGCCCAAAACCTGCTTACCAGCCCTTCTATTTTTGCTAGGCATGTAGAAAGCACATCCTTTTCTGCTAGTTCTGTTTTTCCCCAACATATCTTATGGTACTGTTTAATCATGGTAAAGATCTATTCTCCAAAGCATTATAACTATAGAAAATCAGAATTGCAATCACAAATGTGAAATATTTAGAGTCTTGATTTGGAGCAATCTGCAAGCAGGAATGGTTTCTCAAATTCTGTTTCTGAAATACATGCAAGCAGAGATGTAAAAGGAAAGAAACTATTTCAAGATACCAAAACTCATGGGTGATGGAATCTCACATTAGTTCTTTCAACTTTGGCTAAAACTGTTGCTTCTGCTAATACTAAGGAAACTTGAAGGATGCAGCAAAATAATAGAAGGAAATTCTTGCCTTGCAATTGTTTGTTTAAAATCCAGTTCAGCCATAACCTGTGTTAGGTGAAGAAGGCACAACCTTACTCTTGAAAGGGCAGCTGAAGGCACTAAATACATATACAGTGATCACTGGACTGTAATTTACAGCTTAATCTGAAATTTTTCACAAGCAAAACCACAGTGGGTGAATCAGAGTTTCCACTGCAATACCAGCATTGCCACCCCTGTTCAGGCAGAGAAATGTCTAAACCTGGCAGGGGGCCAGAGCCTTGCCCCTCACTGGCACTGGGGACTCTGACACGGAAAAGGTGCCCACCAGCATTGCTGGTGACCCAGATCCTGGTCCCTCTGCTCACAGGTGGTCAGGCTTGGGACACCACTGATTAAAAGATGAGGCCATCAGAAATGCCTCCAGACTTTCTGGAGATAAGACTGAGGGCTGGCTTAGGGAGAAACATGCACCTACTTACTGTTGCAGCACTGAGGATTTTCCCTGAAAACTCCCATTCAAAAATTCACATGGAGCTCCACCAATTTACGGGTAAGGAAAGTCAAGAAAGACAAGTGTCATCACACAGAATGAGAAATGAGATCTGCTTACTGGACTTTCTGCCTTTCATTTACACTTCAGTTTTTACTCAGTCAAGCTACTGTAGACGTCAAAGAAAAATTCACCTGTGAATCATCTGGTGCTGCTCTGAAGTACTTTGCAAATCAAACTGCAATTTTTCACTGAAATAATCTTAGTCTGAGGTTTATGGGGTCATCCTGCTAATGGCCATTACCACAAATAGAGCCTCTGTGATATGTATCCATTGGCCTCAGTAGACTTCTTCCCCAGATTTGTAATTGTCTAACAATTCCATATGTACTATAGAGCTTTACATCACTACATAGCCATTAGTGATGAATACTGAAAGTGTTCTAAAAACTTTTTTATTAATGATGCTGTTCTTTTACATCTTCGTCTGCAGAGGCAAATTTTTAGATCTCACTTTTGGTGCCTGGTTTTGCTCTTGTTTACATTAGTGTTAATTTTTAACAGCTCTATTTACTTTGTTTATCTGTATTAGTATTTTAGTGCTCACAGCAGAAATTGGAAGCCTTTTTTTGACAGCTGGTGAGCAAAATTGTACTTTGTAATATGACCATGCAACCAAAAACGAACACTTGCATTTAGCAGATTCTCTTTCAAAATTTTCTTTCACAATTTTCATTAGTGATTCCAAAGTCTTATTTCCCTTTGCATGAGATAAAAAAATCTCATATTGATCAACTTGAAAGACCCTTTCCTTGAGAAGATAAAGTTCAGAGACCTTGTACACGTTTTCAATAAAACTGCAATGTGGCACTATGCTTGATGTTTCTGAAGCTGAGTGAAAGAGCTGAGTGTGGCTCCAAATACTTTCCAGATGCTTTTGAGGCTGTTTCATTACAAATTCAAATTTTGTGTTGTGGAGGACTGACACAAATAGATATCTGGGTAAAAGGTTTTGTATGTGTTGCCTGACCTGGCTTTTTGACAAGGTATCAATTATTTTTTCCACAAACAGACAGAAACACTCAGAGTAGAACTCTGTGCAAGCCCCTGCTGTGAAGAAGGTGAGTGCTCTGGATTTAGATTTAATCACATTCTGGTGCATGCTCACTCATGTAGCAATTTGTCTTTTTGCATTAGGAGTAAAATATACAGCTTGTCAGTTTAAAACATGCATTTTCCCTTCTGCTTCTGTTACTCTTTCACTGGCAGGCTGAGAAGTCCATATTCTGAAATGAATTCTAAGAGTTAGGGTATGTTTTCTTTTGGCAGATCACATTCCAAGGCTTTTCTACTAAACATGTGAAATCTGAGGTTAGCTAAGTTTCGTTCACTTAAAAATGGGGCTACGAAGGGGGCATAAGAAAAACAGACATAGTCTTCCAGAAGAAAGGAGTCAAGTACCCAGAGAAGGCATGGTATCTATTGAAAAGAGCTTTCATGCTATCACATATTCAGAGCCTATTTCTAGTTGCAAAAATGATTGGCAATGAGATATGTTTTTGTTGTCAGAAGAAAAATGTCTTTCACCTTCCTTTTACTGTGAGGCATTTCTGACTGTCTTCTGCCCAAGAGAAGTCAAGTGGTCAGAAATATCACTTGCTGCTGATGTAGAGTTTGGCAGTGCCAAGATCCTTGGTATTCACAGCAAGTTTCATGGTTACCCCTCTTCTGGAAGGGATTAGAGAACCAAATGACAGGATAGCATGGGGGAAATGTTCCAGCTTGTCTTTCCCCAACTTCTGAGGGGATGTGCTCCGTTCTCAGCCTACTCACTGACCCTTCATTGGGAATGAAAAGGCTGAAAGTTTGTGAAGCTTAATTTGGAGAAGCATCACAGACACACAAGAGACGAGGTGGAGAAGACCACCTTCTAAGTAATTAATTCACTCAGTCTCCTGATAACACCCAGCATCTCCATTACACAATGCAATCTCTCACCCTGTAATTCTTCAGACCTATTCTTTTGGGCTGTGTCCCATCAGTGCTCCTGCTCCAGCAATTTGGAGTTGCCTTCCCCCACAACCTATTGAACAGCTCTAGCCTGTTGAACAACTTAGAAAAACTAACACCACTTCTAGCTGCACTGAAAGCTGCTAAATCAAACATCTGCCAGAGCACGGGGTTACTTCCCATTTTTGTCAACATTCAGCGTTCTGGTCATACTCTCAGATGCTCAAGCCTTTTTCCCTCAAGTTTGCTTTTCATTTCCTGCTACTCAAATCCAGTTTCTAGCCTCCTTTCTGAGAAGGAAAAATACAAAACAAAACTATCAGAATGTCCTTTCACAAATTTACAAAGAATAAACTTATCTACCAAGTATCAGGCACCAAAATTACCCACATCTAAGACAGGTTTTTACTTGCACACTGAGCAGCAATGCATAACATCAGAAAAATTCAGAGAGAAGGGAGCCTTTTGCAACATCTGCATTTCCAGCTGTATACTCATTCTTTCCTTTTTCATCCCTGCATGGAAATTAGTACATGAAAATATTTTTACATATGTTTATTAAAATAATTTTAAAAGACATATGTTTACCTACATAATATAATGTGATTCTTCTTTGATTTACAACCATATCCATACTTAAACAGACAAGAAAGGGAGAAAATTTCCTAACAGCCACAAGGAAATGGAAAAAAAAGGATTGCCTATTAAACAGCACCCATGTTGATGAAAAAAGGTCCCAGTGACCTGATGTTCACCTGGGTGCACCACTTGACCAGAAGTATTTGCTTAGGGCTGAAATGCATCCTGCTGGGCATGGGGCAGCTTTCACAAAGCAAATGGCAACTGAAAAAGTAGCAAGGCATTAGTCAGTGTTGAATATTCCTCAGAAACCCATAAGCCCATGCAAACTACTACTAAAAACAAGAGAGAAGTTTCCTGTGGCAACAAGGTGCTCTTAGTAACAGACACCCAAATACTGCCACAACACTCATTGCAAGAGTGTCTCTCAAGAGCAGATGGGTAACACTGTGGCTGTGGGGAAGGCAAGGCTTCTATGGGAAGACAAATCATTTTACTAGACTACTTGGTGCACTTGGAAGAAGTGAACAAGCTTTGAGGAACAGAAACTCTTCAAGGCACAATCTGAAACCACTTTCAGCCTTTCTTATCACAACCTTCCTCACTCTTCAGGGCAGGTTTCTAGCTGGGCTATTGCCACACCTGTGGCAGCCTTGGGCTGCTGGAACTGTGGCTTTGCTGTGGCAGTGAACAACCTGGAGGCTGCAGCAGGAGGGGAGAACCCAGGGAGCAGGAGATGGACAATGCTGGAATGACAAGGGTGTTCCCTGGCTCAGGAACCCACAGGAAAGCCAGGCTCTCACAGGAAAGTCCTGTGGCTCTCCCCTGCTGTTACCTTCAGGACTTTTTCTAGGGCTCCAGGGGGACAGATGCGCACAGCAGTCCAGCACAGTGGGGAGTTTCCCACTTGCCTCCCACTCGCAGCCTTTCAAAGCAGAGGCAGGAGAGCATCACCTTCCTCCTGGCTCCCAGGGAAACCCACCTGACACTGTCCTAGCCCTAAGGGGCTGTCCCCTCCTCAGCCCACCATAACTCTCATCAGGTCCTACTCCTTAGAGCCCTGCAGGCAGCATTTCAAGTCCCCGTCACAATCTGAAATGAACAATTTTTCTGTACAGCTGCAGGGGAATCCCACACGGCAGGAAAGCCAGGTGGGCTGTGCAGGCCCAAGCTGTGCCAGAGCCATGGTGAGGAAAAGCATTTCCTTAAGAATAAAACCCCTTTCCCTTAGAGCAATGGGAGAGCTCCTGTCACTGCAGCAATGCACACGCCTTGTCTTTCAGGAGAGAAGTGTGTGAGGATGGCTGTGGGTGACAGCCCAGGGCAGGTGTCACAGTGCCAGAAGAGTGCAGCCCCACTCCCAGTCTGGCTCCCAGGGAGGGGCTCAGCTCCCAGGAACGAAGCTGCTGCTTTCCCAGCATGCTGGGGAAGAATCCACTCTGCCGAGCTCTCACACCACTGTTTGTGGGAGATTTTCTCACTGGGGAGCTGGCATCTGCTTCCAGCAGCCCATGCACTGCTCTGCCTATGCCTTTGACAGTCCTCATCTCCTCTTAAACACCTCCTTGGCTTAAATGCCGGGCTCGTGTTGCAACTACCTCCCAAAGCCTTTCAGGTGCTCTTTTCCTGCCTGCTGAATCTGTGAAGGGAAGCCTGTCCCAGCTTGCACACAACCCTATGCTTCCCATCCTGAGGTTTGACCTTACAGATAAGTTACATAATGCATAATGTTATCAGAAACTCATGCAGCTTGTAATGCTCATAAGATCCCAGCTCTTGGCACACAGCAAAGTTTTGGCTTTCTGTTTTATTAAGTATAGTTCTAGACCTTATGGAAGTAGGATCATTGAAAAAGAAGTGTTGTCAGTCCAGAACATAAAGGGCAACCAAAACCAGAATCCATAGTTATTATTATACAAAATACATAGTGTCAGATGGACGCAGGATTTCTAAAGGCTTGGGGTTGCAGTAAAAAAAAAACAACCTGCCTCTCATTCCTTGAGTCTGGAGAGAGATGTATCTAGTGCACTGCCAAAGCACAGCAATAGAGATTTCATTCTCATCCTGTTATCATCCATCATCACTCTGCTAGGCACAGACATACAATTTCAAGCAGTCTGGGCCACATCCTTATTTAGAAAATTGTCTCAGCTTCCTTGTACTTTTGCTTGGTGCCTGCTCATGCCATGCAGCACATTAATATAACAGCTGACAGAATTAATCAGCAGTAATAAAAGCATTTGCATGACTTGACCTGTATAATATATTTGAGGACATCTCTCTTTTGCCTGTTCTTTCACTCACCCTCTGTGTTTATGTTTAGTTCACTTATTCCTACCAATCATCTGCAGATCAATTTAAATGTGGTGCAGCACTTGGGTGATTACTGAGTTGCACAGCAGAAGTTACTTTTGACAGTGGCTACCCAAAGCAGGTCAAAGATGCAAAGCTGGTTTTAGGCAGCATTTTTTTGTTTTTCTTTCACTTAATGAAGACCTATATTGGAAAAATATCACAAAAAAATGTCCTGCCCTCAAAAATCCAATTAAGTTTAAAAAAAAATAATTAATAAGAAGAAAAGAAAAAAAGAAAAAGCACACAACCCCCCCAACCAAACAACAACAACAACAACAAAAAAACCAAAACAAACAAAAAAACCCCAACCAAACAAGAAAACCCAAACAAACAAACAAAAAAACCCACCAAAAAACTTCACCTAAATTTCAAAACAAAACAAACAATGAAAGAAAAACTAAAGAAGGGAAGGGAAAACTACTTCTTGGAAATGAGCACAAGATTTATTATGCATGATGGGAGATATCACTCTTACATCCTGGTGTGTTATTGTTGTTAATGAAGTATATTTAATAGAATCAAAGGACAAAAAAGGGAAATGTTTGGACTAGGGCAATGAAACTTTTTACAGATCTGTGGGCCTTCCTTACAAGAAGAAATGAAAATGCTGGATTTAATTACATTTGCAATGAAGTAAATGATGAGGACACGAGTAATTCTGTAAAGGACCATTCAGGAAGAAGTAAGGCAACAATTACTGTTTCAGCTATAATGCGGTAGAATACATGGCTTTCTGCCTGGACTGGTGGTAGGGACAAGGCAAGTCAAGCAACAGGAAATTCCTTCTCATGAAGCTACACATATGCATGTTTTACCCTGGGAATACTGGTTCATGTTACTTCCTGAGGGCTTACCCTAGGAGACTTGTATTGGTGGGATCATGTGAGGGGAGGTCCTGCAGGGCATCTCAGCTGACAAGCTGTGAGAGCAGACCTCCAGCACTGGTCTGGCTCTTCTTGCTCCCCTGGGTGCAGGTGGCATCCAGGGTGTGCCAGGAGAATCTGATATTGTGACATTAAAAAGGATTCCTTTCTGCCCCTACCTTCTTGTACACATGGTGTGACTATCTAACCTTTCTCAAGAAAGTTAAAGTATAGGCAGATGCAATTCCCTGTGCTACTTTTAAATTTGGAAGCATGCAAATATACATGCAAACAAGGCATGGGAGAGAAGACCTGGGCTGCTGCCAGGGTAACGCTGCATATTTGAGGGGGTTCCTTCATTAGGCAATTATATAACTGCTCCCCTGAAATAGCCTAATGATTATAAGATACACTCTCCATCTGAGTCAGAAATGTATTTCCCTTCCTTCTCCCCATGTTGTTGTGTTGAGAAACCACACTTGCAAAATTTTTGCCTATGAAAGTATTGCAAGTGAAGATGAATAAATTAAACCCTACCTTATTGAATATACTTCCTGTTTGTTTTGCCTGCATACTATCCATTTCCAACTATCAGTGTTTTCAACTGTGTTTTATTGATCAATTTTCTCTAGAATTTTCTCAAGTAGATCTTATTTTGTACTTGGTGCTATGCCTGTGGAGCTGCACACATTGTGTGGGAAAGTGCAGAGTTGCTGTTTGCTGGCTCTAGGAGATGATTAAGCTTCTAAAGAAGATGAGCATTATTTAGGTCAGGTTCTAGAAAAAAGCTCCTTCCTTTGAAAAGTGCACACCTTAACATTGGTAGATCTTCACTGATAGAGTGTTGCACAGAGCAGATCTGAAAACAGAATTTCTTGGGTTTTCTCTTTCCTGAGTGCAAAAAAAGGAAAGGATTTTTGGTACAGATAAACAAATTTGGAATGGATGGAAAATGGTTGGGTTTACTTTTGATTTTTCCTGTGTACCATCTCCTGGCAGTCCTTAATGACAACTCTCCTGTGAGACTAAAACTATTAATCCTAATTAGATTTGTTAGAAATATCAGCTTTTTGGATAGGCACTCTGATGTCTCATTTAGTGGTGGAACCAAACCATTCTCCAATTGAAGAGTTTCTGCAGGTATTTTAATTTGCTTTAGATTTCCCAAGTGGCTTCTACAGGCAGCCACACAGCAGCCAGTAACAGTGCTTTTGGTCTGTCATATTTTCTTTCTTGCACCTGTCTGAGACTAACAAAAAACTGAAGGGGTCTTGAACAAATATATTCAGAGAGCATCACTTGTTTCAGTTCAATGTGGAAAGTGCTGGGAGTCTCAACCATTTAAATCTAGTACACAGAATAGGATAAGCCAGTTTTTCATAGGGTGGAAGACAGAAAACAGCCAGCAAACCATGATCTTGAAAGGGAAAAGAACTTAGTAAAATTCTGCATAGCTGAAAGCCTCCAGTAGCATCTGTAGGACAGAGTATGTAGAAAGAAGCCTTGACATTTTAAAAACAAGTGCAAGAAAAAAGGAAGTTTATTATAAAACCATGCATATGAAATTCATCTTACAACACATTGTAAAATCTTGAAAAGTGGAACAAAAAAATTTAGGGCCAGCAGAGATAAGAACAGTGAGATCTTTGATAGACTAAGGGGAAAGTACTAAGTTGCGTATCAGTGCATATGTTGAAGCAAATGGTCAGCTTTGAGAAAATGGCCAAGTTTTTGACAGTAATGAACAAGGGAGCATGTCTCATATTAGTGGGAAAATTTGGACAATTTCTGTTCAAGAATTTTACAAGAACTGGCTGAGAACTTTTATGAACTCCCTTCTTGAGTCTCTTTTGGTTCTGGGTTTTTGTTTTTCTTCAGCAGCTGTTGGAATGTAGGGGAAAACCTGGGAGGAAAGATGAAAATCTTTTAGGATTGTGCCAATATTTAAAACAGGCAGGTAAGGTGAAAGTTATTACCTGGGTGCTTGTCTCTGAATCTTAAAGAACATATCCATATATCTCTCACCAGGCTTAAGAGAGTGTATCTGTATTGCACAGTGCAGCTCTTGGCTGAGATAATATCTTAGTTTCAGGAACAATATAGCTGTATCAGTGCAGCCTCTGCCCTATTTTAATTAGCCTGGGCATACCACTGTGCTGATGCAGCTGAACTGTTCCCAGTTCTGGAGCTGGTTCAGTTGGAATTATGTCAGGTATTGTAGCATATTTTGGTATTGCACCATAAAGACAGAAAGGATAGAATCCATATGTCTGGCCATGCAGTATAGTGCTCAGGGAAGGAGTCATACTTGCACCAGTGAAGAAAACTTCTAGTTAGAACAACAGGCAACAACACAATATAAGTCTCACCATCCTTCCAGCAGGGTAATTTGTAATTGTCTTCAGCAACTGTGTACTTGCAGTATTACAAACAATGATATATGAGCATTCATGTGAAATACGGTCCAGATGTTGCCACTATATCATGTACTACTTTGCACAAGATTTCTTAGTGCATATGAAGTCAACAAGGCAGTGCCAGCCTTAATGATTTATGCACACAGAACAAAAAGGGGGGAAAATGTTGAGAGGAAACTCTTGATTAGAAAGGCAAAGAAAAATAAGGGAGGTATACAAAATGATCACATAATCTAGTATACAGTCTGTTGAAGAATAGAGGATGGGGTATCTCATTTGTGTATCATTTTGTTTTTCTTTTCTGTAGCTGAGTCTCTGCTGGGTCTCTTGGAGTCTTACGGTATTTCTTCACAGTAACTGCCATGGAAGCTATTATCCTAATTGCACAGAAAATTTGTGCAACCACAGGCTAGTACTTGGACTTGGCTTTCCCTACTGCCAACTTTTCTTTTTTCCCAACAGATTTTCTTCCTTGTTTAGCGTCACACTCCTCATCTTTTTCTTTTCCTCCCTGTTGTGAAAGTATGTTTCCTTCCTGCTCTCTCCAAAGCTCCTCTTGTTTGAGAAGATCTGGTCTCCTACAGAACCATCCACAGTCTGCTCATAAAGGGGAAAACAGCATCTGCAGGTTTTGCTGTCTGCCTGGGGCAGTACCCTCCCAAGTTACCCCAGCAAAGCCCTACTAGCTGAGAAGCATTGCTGGTTATTCCTGTAGGAGTGGATATATGGCTACTACTCCTCCAAGCCACCTCTTACTGCTCCAGTGTATCCTTGTGATGCCTGGTAGATCAGCTCACTGTGTCGTGGCTCAGACTTTGGCATGACTGGGGCAGCTCTGTCTGCGCTGTGCTCAGGTGTTGGCTGGCACAGGGGAACACCCAGGCTGTGCATGAGAGCACCCAGGCTCTGCATGACCATGGTCCCTTCATTTCAGACTACATCAATGCCCTGACTTGAATTTATTAATTGTTTTTCTTGCTTAAACGACAAGCAGATAAAATTAATGGGAGCACAGACTAGAGGTATGCCCACCTGGGCATAACAACTGATCCTCCCTCCAAAAGAGAACAGAGTTTTCAGACTCCCATCATCTCCTCAACATTCAAGAACTTGCATCCCTAGTTACAAAACATACCTTCAACATCCCTGAATGTGCACATAAAATTTAAGAACAAAGCAGTGGGAAGAAAGAATGAGAAAGAGAAAAAATATTGTCTGTATCTATGGCTCCTGCAATGAAAGGGAAAGAGAGAGGTAAAGTAGAAAAGGAAGCCCAAGACTGTTTCATGGTGGCAGCAAAGCTTGCTTTCCCAAGCTAACACCCAATCTGCTTTACCACAAGATTAAGGAAGAAAGAAATACAATCTGCATGATTAGTTCCAGAATTTGCAGAGAAATGCTTAGCTCTGCTCTCATAGAAATGCTTTTGTGTCTTGGAAATGCTTTTTAAAGTCTTTGGCAACCTCCCATCCCTACAATATATTGACTGCACACATACATGTCATATTAGAAACTTATATTGTCCTTTACCTTCCCTCATCAAGTCAGCAGTATCAACTTCTAGAATTAATTTGATGTCCTCTTTTTCCATTCATTTTGTAATAAACCAGTCTTTCTCAGCTGTTTTTGTAATATTTTGGGTAAAATATTTATAACTCTTACCATTTGAACGTTTTGTGGGTTTTTTGGTTTGTGTTTGGTTTGTTTGTTTTTTTGTTGTTGTTTTGTTTTGCTTTTTTTTTTTTTTTTTTTTAAATTCTGGTTTCTGGAGTCCTCTCAGTTTAATTTGAAAATTAATTTGCCCTCAGCATTACAGAGAAAAGTGGAAGCAAAATTGAAAACTTCCAACAATCCAAAGAAAACCAAAAGAATTGCACAACTGGTGTTTTTCTATCTTGTGATTTTCAGACCTGCCTAATGATTTTTGGACTTTTGAATGCATAGGGCTACTGCCTGAGCTTCAGTCCCAGTTGAGCTGAGGGGACATGCTCTTCGCATGCTGAAATTCTGGCACTTCCTAAGGAAGAAATCTTTTCTCCAGAGGTAGCTCTGCCTGTAACTCAGAATACTGCCCATGTAAAGAAAGGAACAAATGTTGGGCAACAGAAGATCCAGCTGAAGGAAGAGAGGTGTTCTCTTTTCTCCAACAATTGTAGTTAAGTTTTTGTTTATCAATTTTCTGCCTGTGATTTTTGCTCCCTCAACCATTACCTCCCTGCCTTTGCACTGTAAAAAGGCTTACACAGAGCAGACATGAGTTTTCACTTATTATACAGGGATAGTCCATTTCTGCAATTTAGATTTTAACCTCACTGGATCAAAAAGGAACTTACTTCTGATTTAAATCTTTACAAAGTAGAAAGGAATTGGGTTTATGACAGCCTATGTTTCTCCTGAGTTTATTATTATCTTTTTTTTTATGTGTAAGGTCTCGTTACATCTCTGTAGGCAGAGCCCAGGGTCTGTCAGCACAAACTGCTGGTTTATCTGTCCTGTGGACACTCCTACACTGCCAAGTCTCAGCTCTAAGCCATTTCCCAACACACACTGTACTATGCAGCTCAGTACATATGCACAGTTGAAGTAAAATAAGTCTTTTCGTGCATTCTCTGCACGTATTTTGTATCTCTGTTTCATACAGCTCTGGTAGAAGTTATTCCAAAAATGAAGGTGCTAAAAATATCATGACTTCAGAATTGAAATAGCAACCACATACTACAGCTTTTTTTCCCACGAAGTATATGTCCTTCTTATCAAGAAATGTTAATGAGGTTCTGTACACACCCACATTGCAAACGAAACAGTATCGCACTTCTTTTTTATAATAGATTTTTAATAATAATTGGAAAACATGGCGCAACCCTAACCCAGTTCTTGTACTTAGAATGAAAAAGTCTTTCTTTCTCCCTTCTTTACTTTCATAAATTAAATACACAATATGCCCCTTTTGGAAAGTGCACTCCACATTTCCAACATTTAGTCATAATGAAAACCAGAAGGCCATAGTCTGGCTGCTCTGGAGCTTGTGTGCACTGCAGAGAGGAGGAATAAGGTCCATTTCCTCTGTTTGTGTGTCTCTTGTGGATGAAAGGATGTCTCTGCAAAATGCTGGGGTCGAGAGGCTGCAGGGTCTATGTCCTGAGATTCAGCCCTGAAAGCCTGGGACTGTGCAGGGTCTCTGCTTATGCTTCAGGGATGGACATCAGGGCTGGAGGGGGAGAAAAAATAGGGAAAAAAACACCCACTTTTGTATGAGTAAAATCAGATTCTTAAATCTCTGGGTTGGAAAAGTAGGAAGTGTCTCTCTCACCTCACATGTATATGTGTCAGGATCCTCAGGAGCACATTTTGGCACCAGAGCCAAGTGTTCCAGAGGCAATGGAGACAATGCTGGCAGAGATCTGGGACAGCCTCACTACAGCTGAGCGGTGAGTGGGCTGCCAGGGAAGATCAGGAGAGCGCTGGCACTGTAGGGACTCAGGCAGAGGGGAGTCATGGCACTGTGGGTGCCTCACCAACCTCCCAACTCCCCAGGTGCCCAGGGACCCCGATGTCAGCAGCCCTTCCATAGGCAGCTACAGGAATGTGGATCTCCTGCCTGCAGCACAACTCACCCATGAAACAGCAAGCAAGTGGCCATTATGGTCCACAGAAAATTGGAAAGGAATATAGCACACTCTTAGCTAATATACCTAAAAGTCTGCTGAAGGCACTGGAGGCAGCCAAATACTTTTCTCCATCTGTAAATACATATGATTTCCCTCTGTCTGTGCACGACACTGCTGGATAAGTACAGCCACACACTGTACCAAGATGTTCTTTCCAAACAGTAATCAAATTTGCCTTGTTTATATTCACATGCTTTTTGGATCTCACTGAAAAAATCCATCTAAAAGGCTTCTTTTCAAAAGTGCTCGTCTTGAAAGAAAAATGTAGAAATTCATAAAGGGACAATGTGGGGGTTTGTAACCAAAGAATTGCAGAGAATAAGGGGTAGGCTGAGACAAAAGTGTCCCAGGCAGGGATTGCTGGACTGGGAGCCAGATGCCAGGCTGGCATTGCTAAAAAGATACCAGGAGCTGGTGCTTGGGTGTCTCTCTGGGGCGTCTCACTCAGGGTCTGCCTTGTGCAGAAATCCACCTCCTGCATCTGCAGTGAACTGACAGCATGACTGTGTGGAAGAGTGGCTGAGCCAGAAATAAACACTGCTGCCTCCCAGGGAGACCAAGAGCCCTTTTAGGCTGCAAGTAACACTGCTAAAGATATGACTGACAAGGGAGGAATCTCATGGTGAGGGAAGGATTTGTTGTCTCTTCTGTGTAACAAATGGAAAACTAAAAGAAGCAGAGAGCACTAAATGATGTCTGCAATCTGTTTGGAGACATGCAAAGTCAAAGGTAATGTGCAGTTGCCAAGCAGAGCACAGGAAAAAGAAAACATTCTGTTGTGCTAAACACATTACACAGCTCTCTGAGGGTTTGCAGGAGAGAACACTGAAAACTCCAAAGGATGCCAGTATGAAGTGAGCAGGACTGAAGTTTATTTTTTAGGAAGTTCCTCAAATTCAAACATTAGATTTTACAAAATATTAAATGGACAATTAAAAGACCACAATAAGAAAGAAATAATTCCAAGAATTTTATCCATTTAATCAGAACACAGAAATTAATGGTGTGACTCGTTCATCCAGATGTTCATCCAGATCACATTGTTTAAATAATAGCTGTGGTTCCTTTGCTAGCATAGAAATAGTTCTTGCAAAATATTTTCTTCATAGATAAGTAGAGCAATCCACACATTCACAGTATATGAGGGGAATGAGAATTACATTGGAAATACAAATAAACACATAGCTTTGGTTTGGCACTATGTGCTGCTGAAATAGTCAGGTTTGTGTGCACCAGAGGTGGATCCAGATTCCGGTAATTTTTAATGCTAGTTGAAGCTAACTGGCAAGGCAGATCTGATGGTGTTGTTCCCATCTATTTGCCTATTTGGAGTAAGCACAAGGGATCTATTGTTCAGCCACATTTCCTGCAGTGGTTTAGGAATAAAGCTCAGGTTGCTGTCAGGGTGTCTGTTGCAGGGAATCCATTGACATGATTAAGGCATTACAATGGTAAAAGAGGAAAAGAGATTTTTATCTACCCATTATCTCCCCAGCTTTTTCTGCCAGGTAACATTTTTTTCTGCCAGGTAACATTATATGTTTCTCTCTTTATAACTTTTTAATCACAAAGAGACCTGCCTTAATGTGAGCATAAGGATAACATCTATATTTAGGAGGAATTGGAAGTAATTATATTTAAGAAGTAAACTTTGGGAATGGGACCTTTAGAAAAATGTTAAATAGTTAAGATATGGCCAGGCAAATAGTTGTTATTACATCTAGGCAGGAGACTCTGAAAAATGTTTATGGAGATTTCATACTTGTAGCCTGGCTACAAAGGGAGAATATGGACAGTAATGGAGAATGTGAATTTATAGAGCACCAATTATCCAACACTAACTCTCTGCCCAGACATCCCTAATGCATAATGGATATGACATACCTTATTCCACTTTTTAAAGTAAAAATGATAACTTTCCTACGAATACATAAATTCAAGTCTTTTCCCTCCATGACAGCATGATGGGGTGGGGAGGGAAGAGGCAGTTTGCAGAGAAATTCCTGTTTCTAAGATGTTGCACACCCTGTGTCCTAGATGAAAGCAAGGGGTCACAGCAGGTCCTGAGGAGGGTTCAGTATGATGCAGTGAAGATATAGGACTAATGTGAATGTGGGTAATATGAACTGGTGGGAGCACAGAGCTCTAGCTATGAAAGGGGGTATTTTTCCCAGAGAGTAGTAAACCTTCAAAACTCCTTAATTCAATGCAGAATTCACCCAGCAATAGCTTTCAGTGACCATATGTGTCTTCTTCATTCAAATCCTGTTCTAATTCAACCCTATTAAAAAAAAAAATATTGTCCCACTAAAACCAAACTCTATGTGTTTTAAAATACATCTTACAGTTCTTGGTGAGGAATAAATTCCTCTTTTGAAAGAAGATAGAAAACCTGACTTAACAGCCAACACAGAGAGCATTCTTCCTCCCAAAATAGTAACACCCAAAGGACTGCAGGGATTTCTGTGAATATTAATATAAATAAACAGGAAATTGATAACTGGTATTTTTTGTGAGTACAGTCATTACAGGAAAGAAGGAAGGAAGGAAGGAAGGAAGGAAGGAAGGAAGGAAGGAAGGAAGGAAGGAAGGAAGGAAGGAA
>PYHW01009916.1:4955408-5016841 GCA_013186435.1 Turdus rufiventris
ATTTTAAACCTATAATACTTATCCTACCAGCTACAGGTAATGACAAATTGAAGCTTGGAAGTTTGAAGAGAGTGAATGTGTTCTACCAAGACATTTAATAAAACAATGAAAGGGGATAGGCTGAGTCACAGTGGTTTTTCAGTAGAGGTAAACACCCAGAGAAATAAATAAAACTAACACAGATTAGGAGGTAGTGTTAAAATATTTCTCTTGATATTTTTTTCTCATGTTCACAGCACTCAGTGCCTGAAATGTGAAACTCCAATTGTATTTACTAAGACTCAGATTTAGATCATTGTGACAATTGATGGCCATCCCAGCATTGTCTTGCCAGACTGAGAAAAAGGAAAAAACAATCTCTTTTAGAAAATAACAGGGAAATATTAGTCATTTCATACAAAAGGATATAATTATATAAATTTAATTAAATTCCATTTCTTTGCAATCATCAGCATTAATGCTTACATAAAATTGAAGTTTTGTTATTAACTTCAAAGAAATAAGGATATTATCCTTAATTATGTTTTTCAAGGGCAATTTTAGGGCCTAATGCAGAACCTTCTTAAGGAAACAACAAAAGACTGTTGTTGATGTCACTGGATTTACTGAGAGTAGGTGATAATTTAACAATGCATAAAGGAGCTACAGAAAATACATAGAGATATTTTCCAAATCTTCTATAATGTCTGTTTTAGGTTCTGTATAGTATATTGGTTATTGAGACATATATCAGTAAGTGTGAGCAAAAAATGGTTTAAAATTCAAGCTTCTGGAGCAAGTGAAGTTTTGCCTCCCATTTTTATTGGAAGCAGTACTAGTCCTTTATAAAGCAGCAAAGCAAAGAAAATAATGAAGTATTTGGTAAAACTGTAATGCTAAGGCAAGTTTTTTCATTAAAATTATTCATGTGTGCTAGACACAGTCCTTGCTTCTTTTTTATTTAGTTTATTGCAGAATATGCGTATCTCAAACAATTACTGATAAACAATATTAAGCCACATTTCATTAAACGCTCATCTGATAGTTTTAATTGGTTGGAGAGAAGCTGGAAAAACACATTCATGGGTGGAGGGTGTGGCACCAGATTTAGTGCCTTTACTTTTCTTCCTCTTACTATGCAAATTTGTCCTTTTCAAAGAGGTGATGAAGAGCCACGTATTTATTCCAAATAAGATCCAGACTCAAGGGCTACACTCCTGCAGCCAGCCAGTAGTCCTTTCTCACACCAGATGTCCCTGACCTCCCTGGGAGTTGCTCAGGCAAGGCCATGGATGGTGTCCATAACAATCACAGCCAATTCTTCCTCATAAGGCAATGTTGGTAGGGTGCAACTGATAAATAACAGGTGGTCAGTGCAAAGGAATGCAGGCACATAACAAAGGCTGTACAGGGTTAAAACATTGGGATTTTGCTTGCAGCTGTTCACAATAAATATGCATAAGTTCATTTTTTGCTTAGTTATGGATTCATCCACCTGTTTTCCTAAGGGTGTCAGATATTTTGAACTCTAATTATTACCAGGTCCTATTCAAAGTCCATTTCAGATAACACAAAAGAAGTTGTCAGTGATCTCAGGAAGCAGGGATCAAGCCATATGGAACAGTTTCACTGCCATATTTATATGACAGATTCTCATTTTTGACCTTATATTTGGTCTTTCTGCAAAAGACTTCAAAATTCTATGCTGTTCTTATTTCCAGGTAGTTTTTGAAAATAAACCTGTGCTCCTGTTAAATAATTCCAACAAATTTTGTTGCAGGACCACAAAGTCAGTGGAGGGTTCAGAGCTGTGGCACCAGTGAACAGAGATGATGGCTCCCAGCTCAATTCATCCTCCAGACCTTCCCAAGTCAACTTTAAGGCTCTCTCCAGAGCTGATTCAGCTGCAGCATGACATTGTCCATAAAGCAGATGAAGTGTAGCTGCCACAGAAATGAGCATGCCTCATCCTCCAGACCACGTCTCTGCTCCCCAGTAACACTCTTGATGCTTCTTGCTTCCTACCTGTTCTTTTTGACTACGATCTTACCAGTTTATGTCTGAGAATTTCATCTCTATTGCCTTGGTTCCCAGGTAAGACCATAGGGTATCCTGCAGACAGAGTTCATCAGGAAAGCCACAGGAGAGCTCAGAAATATAACCTTATCAGGAAAATACCTGTAATCTGTGAATACTCCAGAAAACGTCACTTCATGATTTAACAAACAAAAAACCACCAAACCATAAAACAGCAACAGCCAAGGAGTACCTAGAGAATTCTCATTGGTAGAACTGAAAAGCTCTGAAGATAATAATGCGTACAAGCTATCAAGCATTACTAGTTCCCAGTTAGTTTTGGGATCCATTTTATAAGTCTAGAATTGCATCACATAATATACTATTATTTAATAATACACTTAACTATGTAAGCCATTAAATTGTGCAACCTGGCCTTCTCTATTCTCCATTTTACTTCTTAGTGAAACAAACAGTGAAGCAAGTTCTTGAATATGGCTATTCTGATTCATTATACCTTACTTTATAACAAAACCTCTAGTTAATCAACATCAGACTAACCTTTTTTTATTACATTGTTTATTACATTGAAGATGTTGGCTAGTCCTGCAACTGTGGCAGTAGAAGTGTGGTTTGCATGTTCAATGACACCTCTCTGCACAATTAAGTTCTGGTGTGAGTCACTTGTGATGGAGATGTTTGTCAGCCAGGTTTTGGGAGGTTCATTGGACATGATTAAGTGATGCTGTCCTAAGAGGCTAGTGCACATGAAACAAAAAGAAATCAGTCTTTCAGTCTTGGCAAGTAAATAGAGGAAGAGACTAGCCTAGACTGGCCCAGACTTTTTTCTTATATAAGAAAAAAAAAGCTAAATACATCTTCAGTTGTTATTTAAATTGTTTCATTACTACTTTACACTTACATTAGCAGACTAAGCTAAAATATCATGAGTTGCTTTCCTTTCTTCAATATTTTAATTTACATTAGCTATTAGCTAGAACTATTTATGTGACTTGTCAGTAACAGTCAGTGGTTTGGAAATAGGAAAAAAACCCCTCCAAACCAATCAGGAAGATTATCTCCACACATTGATTTCCTTTATAAAGGCTGGAACCTTATATTTCAAAGTTTGAAATATCTGCTCTTGAAAACACACTGGTGAGTCAAGATGTATTTCTTGCTGCTGACCACTTTTCATGCAGGCCAGCCATCACTGTTTGAAGAAGAAGAGATGGAATCCTCCCACTGGATTTGGATGTGGAGCAGGGCTGCTTGCTGAGGGTGCCCCAAGAGAGGCTGAGGAGAGATCAGTTCCTGGGGGTCCAGGCTGGTGTTCACTTAACTGATCTCTGCTCCCTCTTTCTAAGTGCTCTGCAACCAAATCTTAGATCAGATCTATTGTCTTGATAGAGGTATTTTTTTAAATTATAAAGCATGCCAATTTCAGCATAAACTGTGCAGCAGTTTTAGCTTCTGAAAGTTGCTGCAGTTCTGTGGATGTCTAATAATTTACTCACTTTTTTTGAGACATCAGGGTTTTAGAAAAGACTATATAACCTAGTTATAGAGATTTTTATTGGAATATATTGTATTAAAAGACCATGTATGTCATAGAATATTAAATATTAAAATACAAGGCTCAATGCCTTATATAGGTATAATTATTTTTGCTATAAACTATTAATACTGTAATATTGATTACTAAATTAAAAGTATTTTCCAAAGTCCTTGAAAATAAGACATCTAATTACAAGAGAATCTCATATAACAGTTAAAACAATTTCCATATCCCCAGCTGTAAAAAAATCTCAAAAACTTAATCTGAATGCAAACTGAACAGACCAAAAGGGAATAAAAGCACACATATTTGGGAAAGACTTCTACAAGCTGATTTCTTTGTGTGAGTAGAAACCTGGTAATAGTTGATGAGATACCTGATTAAAAACAGTAGGAACTGCTGGCAAGCAAAAACTGAAATAAATCTTTGCACAAGTATGGAAGCTTTTACTGAGCCCTGGGCTCAAATACCTTTTAGATTTTTCTGCTATGGCTGAGAAATTTTAAGAGCCATATTTTCCTTTTAAACTAATAGTCAAAAATAAAAATTAAATAGGACTTCAGAATAGAATCTCCTGGGAGTTGAATAATGCTTTTCATTGGAGTTTGCTGCAGCAAGTCAGACTGTACTTGCTACTGCTGAGAATTAAAAAGGTAATTAGCAAAAACCAGGCAGAGATGCCTAACTGGATGAACTGGATTGGATCTGTACAGCTCATATGCAATCCAGAAAGACTGCCAAGGCAAGATGAAGACAGACTTAAGACTTTGCTTTGTATTTTCCTTGGATATACAAATACAGGCACACAAGATTAAAGCTACATTTTTAATAAAGTCCTATAGCTATAATACCTGATGCAAAATTGCACTCGACTTTAGGAGCCTGGCCCACATCATAAACTTTATGGATGAGAAGCTAGTAATTGATTTGGCTCTGTATTGAAGACAAAGCCTTATTTCTCAGAAGCATCAGCATAAGCTGTAAAGGGACTTGTAGTTTATGGGAAAAACATGCATGGTAGAAGCATACTGATTTTACCATAAGTGATCTGCTTCAGGAAGAAAGTTCTGCAAAGAAATATCCCCTCAACTCAATAAAAATATGAAGCATTTCTTCCTAGTAAGCTTGAACTTTTTTGGTTGGGATTATCCCATGCAATAAATGTGGAAAGAATCACCCTTAAAAATTTACTGGTCTTACTAAGCATCACTAATAATTTATTTTAAAATCTAGCACATATATGCAAAGAAAGAGAGCTTAACTTAACAAACAAATTCTGAATTTTGCAGCAAATTATTTTCCTTGCAGATGAGAATGCAGAATAATTTCAGTGTAAGTGGGTATCAATAAAAAAGACTTCAAGGGTACTAAGAAAGAATTTATCTTTGCTTTTCATAATATTTCAAAAGTAATGAACTTAAGAACCTGGAATAGAATATATCATATAGTACTAACACTAGTTAGTGTTCTGTTTTATATAGTTAATGGTAGTAACGTTTCTGCAAATATAGATGCCAGCATTTTAATGATACCTATCTTTGATATGTATCAATAAGTTATATTTACATTATAAATTTTATAATTTAAGATTTCTTTTAACAGTATCTTCAAAGAGCTTTAAATAGATTGAATAAAATGGTGGAAATCTAGTTCAACTGAAAATCTTGACTGTTTTAGTACTGTTGCTATTTCTGTGTGTCTTGAGATATTATGAAAATATTTTAATATTCAGAATATGAAGAAGTAAATCATTAAGTATAATTTTTCTAGCAGATGAATTCACTGTTCACTGGTGTTGATACTTCATTGTCTTGCATCTGGTGTAGTCATTTAGAGATGTGCAGAGTCAGTGCAAAACATTATAAAATTAGAATCATATTTTTCCAAATCCCTTTATGAAGGTGCTCAAAATGTAAGACAGGAAACTGGAAAGTCACTTCCAGTGTCTTGTAGATCTCCTTTGGATACTGGGCTAGATTCTAATTTTATTCAACTAAATTCTTCAGAACTGATTCCTTTTGTTGTTAATTCACAGTCAAGGATGAGATACATGGACCTGGACTCAAGAGTACATCATGGTTCTTTGATCAGAATGTAATCAGTGGTAAAGAGGGGCAGACTCTCAATTATTCTCCATGGGGGTTTTTTTAGGCATTTGCTGGAATTCTTACAAGAAGAGTCTGCTCTGTGTACTTTGCTGGAAAGAATACGCACAAAAATATTTTCAAACTAAATGCAGCTGGTTCTAATACTCTGATAATTCAATCTACATGTATCCCTAGCTTTAACATGAACCAAGCCATCTGTAAAATGTTAGTTACATTAGAAGACACAAATCTAGTTTTTGACCAGATCCGAGCCAATCAATAAGTCTTTCTTTCTTTGATCTTTGTATTTTCTGGAATAATGGCAAGAAACCTAACCAAAGTCACCACAAAATCAATCCAAGTCTTAATGCACCCTTAAAACTAGTAGGAACAGTTTTTGATGAGGGGCTTCACTGCTGGAAGAGTTTCTCTCCTTGAGACATACATTCCAGTGGTGATTGAAATGTTTCTGCTGAAATGAGAAGACAAACTGTACTTGCAATCATATAGCAAGCAGTAGGAATCCTAAAAAGGTAATTTAATTCTAAAAAATATATATGGCCTTCCTTGGCTTATTTCAGATGAAATTCAGATCAAATTTGTTTAAATTGCCAGTAAAGACAATACAGGAACTAAATGCAGGAAGAATGATGAACAAAAATAAATCATAGCAAATTCCAAGTACACCAAAAGAATTTTCTTCATATTGTATATTCATATTATATTCAATAAGCACATTCATGTGCTTATTCCATACTCTCACACTCCAGCTATAATGCGGTTCCAGTGACATTTACAGATAAGAGTTTGGATTTAAAAAGCTCAGGGTTGTTTTATTAAAATCAATTAAATCAATGAATTTGCATGAGAAATGCCATTCTTTTTCTGGAAATCCCTTTATGCATCACGTAGTTATCCTCCATTTATGAGATACACATTATTGAGCAGGATTTTCACTGCCCCACATTTATATAAGAGAGAGATAGTGGAGTAGGAATGAGCATAAAGCACTGCTGCTGAAGTAGGGCAGTATTTTGATTTTTCTTGGTGCAATTCTCCATGCAAGGGAGGGATGAGCAGAGTATGAAACTGGTGTCTGCCTTACCACTCCTCTCTAAGCCTTGAGAAAAGACAGTAACATTCAAAATGCTCTCAAGTCATTTTTTTTGCTACATACAAAGATGATTCAAATGCAGCTCTTCACTTTCTGCTGAAAATAGCATATTTTCAGCAGAATTCCTGCTATGTACATAAACCCATAAGGCACAGAAATCAAGAAAAAGATTACTAACTTGATTCCATGTCTGTTAAAGACAGGCTGGTCTATTCCTCTAGTTGTCAGGCATAATTAATAAGTTTTCCTCCACATTTTTTTCTTCCCTGTTCCTGCAGTCCTGTATTTTTCCTGCCACCTTATTAATGCTTATTAGCTTTACAATAAAGTGTTTGCAGTCCTCAAAATCAATCACTTTTTTTACTGATGTGAGACCAGCTAGAATAATTTAATAGCTCTTCAAAACACCTGCCATCACAATCAAACTTCTTCTGCTTCATTTACCTCAAACTCTTGTAGTCTCCGTAATGGTATTTTCATTTGAACTATTATTAACTAGGGTCTACTTCTGCCTGACACTTTCTGCCTTTTCCACTTTTCTGGTACCTTTACAGTCTGCCCTTAAGCCAGAGCATTGGATGCTAATCCCCTTCTTCCATGTTGGTAAAAGATTTGGGCAGACTCCATTGTTTCATCTGCTCTGCTGGTGTGGTGTGCCATGGAAATGGCTTTTCACAGTTTCATGGTCAGTGCAGGTAACTGGCACTCCCTGCTCTGAAGGATGCTGGAAGTCTAACACAGGTAGGAAGGAACATGACAAAAAGAACATTCAGTTCCAATATCCTGGGCTTCAGAAAATAACCTGAAGTACAAAATACAGTAGCAATCATTAAAATTAGAAAAATATGAGCAATGAGTAAATTCCACCTTTCCTATGCTGCCACCTGTCCTCTTCCAGCAAGATTCTGGTTTGACAGATTTTGTAGAAAGAACACTTAAAGTAGATTTTGAACTTCATAAATTGCAACAGCTAGAACTGCTCACAATGGTTTTCCACATGAAAAAAATGCTGGTGACATCTCTAAATCCTTAGATTTGGCAGAGGAAAATAGTACGTATAGCCACTATCATGTCGGGTACACCTTTTATTCGAAAACAAAATGTTATTCTGTGTCATGCATACTTCAACCAAAGCATGCAAAGATATAGAATGAGAGAGGAAACCTTTACAAGGCTTACACAGAAACAGATAGCACTGGAACTTTGAGGTCACTATGAAGCCATTAGAAATTTTACCGTTTTAATTTGAAACAAAGAATCTTCTGAATACCACAGATGTGAAGTGGGACTGGAACAGGCAGTCAACCTGGCAAGGCTGTCTGAACCAAAGAGCCTCTTTTATCTCACAGTAGGAGGAAAGATAGTGAAAGGATTGTCAGAGTAGAGAGGAAAAAAAAGATTTAGAAACATTTAGAAATGTGCCCTGAAGAGGTCTGAGTTGCCTGTTCTGAAACGTGGTAAAAGGAGCGAACAGAGCATGAAGCACCATTAATAATGTTACAGAAATGGTTAACTTAAGACTTTTTTTGCCAAATTTGACTCTGTACTGTCCCTGTTTTTCTCAGCTATGAAGTCCTAAAGGAAACTTGCCCTTCATAGTCAAGGTTTATTTCCTAAAAACATGTTATACCTCTGAAAACATGGAGCTGCAGAACCCAATGCCAGTGCTTGAACTACCTGTGGAAATCCTACCTCCATTGGTTGCTGTTCAAAGCATGAATTTATGAGCACCTGGACATTAAATGAAACTTTTCTCTTCAATCCCACAATTTCAACAATATTAGTTTTTGAATGGCATTTTTCTTCCTCTTTTGAGAAGCACTGCCTTTGCCCCCACTTATGCACCACATGATGATCAGGAACCAATTTTCTCATCTCTTATCTCCAGCCTAAAACATTCTCTGTATGCAGAGTAAACCCTGGGAGTTGTGGCCTTGACACATTAAGGATTTAGTCAGAGAAGCACGTTTTTGAAGGACAAATGTCCTAACTCACCAATATTATATTCAAAACAAAATAAAAAGTCTAAGTTGCTCTGGGCACTCACCTTTGCCTCCAGCACCATTTCCCAAGCATTACAAACCACATGAAAGGACAAAGGATACTTCAGTGCCAGTCCAGAGAGACCTGAGCCACAAAATACCTTTCCAGGAGGAAGATCACAGACATTGAGATCACATGCCTGAAAGAAGATATAATTTTTGGCTTTCTTGTGTTTTCAGGACCAACTTGAAGAGATATTAGCCAAGAAGAGATTCAAAGTCTACCCACCCTAGTGAAGAGGGCAAACCCCAGATTTGGATGCACAGTCAGTGTTGCTGCCATCTGCTGTTTTTACGTGGAATGGGAAAATTTAAAATTACTTTTTCCCCCCACCACATTTTTTCAATTTTTAAATGCACTCATGTAAGGATAATTAGAGGAAGAGCTTTCTTTTTCACAATTCCTGATTTAAAAATGCTAATTAACTAATTTGACCTGATAAATTTTCCTTTAATTTAGTTTTACTGTCTATTTCAAAGTTGAGTTTGGAATTTTTGTTATGGTTGTTTTGGCTTTGTGGGGTTTCTCTGTTTTTTTGGTGTTTTTCCATGAATTCCCATGTGGGATAAAGGAAAAGGTTGTCCACTTCTAAAGGAAAGCAAAGAAATCAGATTAATAGGGGAAATAATGTATTCATTTGGGTGTATCATATAATTTCTATGAGTAAATTTTAATTGGATGACTGGCATAAATGGAATGTAAATTTGTCTACAGCACAGCATGGTTTTGATGATTTAAAAGCCAAAATTCAACTGCTGATGTCATTAATTAGGAACCATAATTAGTAAATGTAGGGTAGGTAAAGGAAATGAAAACAAATGGGCTTCATTAACTATTCTTCAGGCACAGGTAAATATGAGTTCATTCACTGCAACTGTGCCTTGCATACCTGACACAGCCTTATTAGGAAAAAAGTAATAATCTCCTGCCTTTGATTACAGCTAAGTCCCCCGGTTACATTCGTTAGGGATCCATGACTAGGAATCAAAGTGCAAGGCAGGTTTGAAGTTTCCTCACTGCCCCTATTCCACTATGACATGAATGACCTTGGAGGTCTTCTCAAAGCAGGAGATATTAATATGGATGGTTTTGATGACCATTAGGAAACCAAGATTAGAATTTTATTTTCTTGGTTAATTGTGATGATACTTATTAATTCACAAAGACTCAATCAGTTGCCTCATCAGACTTTGCAAATGATACATCGTTTCTGTATGACCCATCTGAATGCTGTGTGTCCCTGAGCCTGGCAGAAGCTCCTTCCTAGAGCTGCATCTTGTCCTGAGGCAGCAAAGTAAATGTCTGATACTGCAGATGGGAAAAAACCAATGACTAAAAGCTCAGCTGTACATTTTTGGTATGCAGAGAGCAGCCTTGCCCTTAATCCAAGTTATCTATAGGTAGCTATTATCACAAAGTTAATATTTTTTTGAATGGCAATAGTTTCTTCCCATTTTATTTCAGTCTAGCCCATGCTGACCTGTTTTTGGCCTTCACTCTCCAGTCTATGTCTTACACTAACACTCTCAGCCTGTAGAACAGAGGATGATCACTGTGCTGCTCACTGAATTAGGGTGCTAACATTATCCTTTCTAAAGGAAAGCATCACACACCTGCCCTACTGTCTAATAACCAGGCAAAAGAATTGTTGTTACAGCTTAAAAATGTAGAAGTGGAAATGTGAAAGAATCCCAAGCTCCCAGAAGGGACAAGGCCAAACAAGACAGATAAATCTTTTGCTGAGTACGGCATAGCTGAAAGACAATAAAAGATTCCTTAAACTGGGCAGAAAAACAGGACAAAAGAAAAACAAAACCTCCTAAACCATGTCTGTTAATTTTTTATTGTGGGGTGGGCTGCAGCCTGCCAGCCTGTTTTAAAATCAACACTTCACAGCAAGAAACTACACAGCAATGTATCACTTCTCTGCAGGCACTTCCTTCCCCTGACAAATGGTTCAGGCACAGTAATAGCTTAACCAGAACTGCACCGAGGGGCGATCAGCACTGAGGGAGGAGGATCTGTAGGAAATAAATCTGTATTTATTTACAGACACATACACAGGCACACAGCTTATTGTGCAGAGCTGCTTCTTACTGTGGAAAATGAGCTGTATGAAATGCAAAGCTACAGGAGATGTTTTAACACTCAGGGGAAAAAAAATAAATTCCACATGTTACGCTAATTTATTCTGTCCCCAAGGGGGATCTCCATAAACTTCTCAGTCAAAAAATCAGCTCCTCTTCCAGCAGTTTTAAAACTTACTAGTTAGCACTCTTTGTTAGCATCACTAACCTGCTAGGCTTATATTTTCCTAATTTTTCTAAGAAAGGCGAGCAGAAAAGGGATTGTTCAAGAGCTCATCACAGTGCTCCTGAGTACAAGCTGAAGCACATTTTTTCCTGAGGCAGAGAATAAACTGCACCCTAATGTAAACGGCTGATACAAAGCCAATACATCAATTTATGCCTCAGCTAAATCCTTAACTTAGCACTTATGTAAGACATTAGACTTTTATAGCACTTGGACCAAGGTAGGAATTCATGAGGAGCTCACTAATTTGAGAAAACAACTCGAGTGTGCTTTTCAGTATGACAAACCAGACCACTTATCCAATTAGGGAGAGATGAAGGAAGATAAATTCTATTTTGCCAGCTTTCTGAAATGTTTTTCAGATTTTCTCATTTAATACAAGCTCAATACAAAGCTGCAGAATAAAATTTTTAAGCTGCTCTCTAGTTAAAATGCTAAGTCTTTCCCCTCATGAGTAAAAAGGTATTGTGCATGCAGAGTTTTAACTATGTCTGCTCAAATTCTGCCAATTTTTTTGAATGCTTAGGAATCACACTGGATCTGCTCATTCCCCACCAGGGCTGGTAAATGAATTAGCACTAGAGCTCTGCTATTTTTCTCTTACTCAGTAGTCACATTTGTAGGAGACTATAATTTTTTAAACATTTTAATGTAATGATGGGAAATTTAGCATAAGCTAACAGAGATTTGTAGATTCTACATCTGAACCAAATGTGCATTTAATGAGGACCCCAGGAAATGACACAGTCCTTTCCAAAGTGTCATTAATAGCTTGAAACTGAAATTTTGGGATAATCAATACAAAAAAGCAACCTGTAGACTGGATTTTTCAGGATATGGATGCTTAGCATATCCTCAAAATTAAGCCATCGCTATTGAGTCTCCATTATGGAGACTCTCACAAATCATTACTATCTTTTAAAAATTTTTTGGTTTTTTTGACTGACAGTAAATTGTATTCAAGCTATTAAATGAAGACATCTCTGAACATTTGGAAACAACTTTGCACACTGTGATGAAAAATCTATTTGCAATAAAATGAAAAACTAAATGTGTAGAAGTGAAACAAAGATCAGCTCTATTTAAAAGTCAACCTCTATGAAATTTTATGTCAATCAGCAAAAAAAGTAGTAGCACTATAGAAAAAAGATTATGATCCATCCTACTGCTACTACTACTACTACTACTACAAAAAAAGTCTGCCTAAACAGAACTTAGTGACTGGAAAGCTTTTGGCAAACTAATATTTTTATTTGGGAGAACAATTTCTGTTATTACTTTTTAAGACAATTGGGATGCTTAGGCACGTGTTAACATCAGACCTCTAGGAATACTTTATAAAAGCTGTGGGAAACACGTATACAACAATATCAAAAAGACCTGGCTTCTAAAATGCATTCTACAGGAGCAGCTTGGTGTTTTTAACAAAGTGAATGAGGATAGACAAAGCAGGTAATTAATTCTCATTTTAAAAATCTTAGGTCATATTTTTGTTAAACACACAATTAGAAGCCTTTAAGGAAGTTCTCTTAGATCTCCTCAAGTTTCTGACAAGACTCTTAGTGCCTTGCAGCTCATTCAGCATTACAGGGGCTGATTCATGTCCCTGAGTAATTTAGAGGGACTGAACCTTAGGCTGCTTCTTGGGGGAGGCAAAATCCCAGCCTAGAAAGAAAACCTCCAGAGACTGTGATGAAGGTAAGAAAAGTAACCTCTATAAATCAGGAAGAAGTAATTTAATTTACCTCTAGGTCAGGCATCAAATCTTTTCCCTTACATCAGTGACCCCTGGGTACTTGAAACTCATTTGGCAGAATTAACAATATCCCCTGCATTACAGCAAGCCAACAAAGTTGTTCTCAAAGTTGATCTTCAAAACAAGTTATCATAAAGACCCCACCTAACTGCAAAGGACAGCATCTCAAATGGGCATGAGGAGAAATCCTGCACTGATTACACCAATAGCAAATAGCATCACCAATTCTCCTTTTCCTAGGTCTGCAGGTAGAACAGGAGAGAGGCAGGATCAGACTTCAGGCTTTCTGACTGCTCGTTGCCATCTGGACTTTTGCTACTCACCCTGAAGAGGTGCACCAGAAAAACTGCAGGAGGGAGAAGATGAGTCCTGTGGGAAGTACATTTCTGCTTCTAAACAGTAAGATGAAATGGCTCAGGTTCAGAGTCCCAACTTCATGTACAAAAATCTCAGCAATTTCATTTTCGGTTGTTAATAATTTTTATGTTTCCTCAGTGGAAAAATGCTTAAATGTAATTTACATTCAAGCCACCAAAAGGTTATAAACAACTCCTGGGCTGAGAGATGCTAAACTATATCAATTCAAAAAACCACCAGGACAAACATGGGTATTCTTGCAAGACGTACTGTTCATAAACCTGCAGTCCAGGGAAAATGTGCCAGAAATATGAAACAATGGGGAAAAACCAGCCTATTTCCTTCAAGGGCAGTGTAAATATCTCTGGAATGTGTGTAGTCTCCTCTGTGTATTTCAGGGTGACCTCCTTCTGGGGTTTGCATTTTCCATAACTTCCCTCTGGTAAGGGGGAGACTTGGTGTGCACGTCCAGGTCCCCAGCCAGGGTCTGTCAGCCTTGCCTGCTGCAGTCAGCAACACCAAACAGATTTAGTGCAGCTGAGGCACTGGCTCATTGCTCACCAGCTATTCTGAGAAGCACATCTTAGGCTTTGCCTGTCCCAGCATAGGTCCAGCTGCCTTCTGAACCAGTGGGAGTCACAAGGGTCAGGCTGTAATGCAGGGGACGGAAAGCAGTAGAAAAGAATTTACATCTCCCAAACTGTGAATCTGTCAAACTGTTGTAAAAGTCCTGCCCTGTAGTATCACATTTATCTTTCTGTATCTGTTATCTATATGTGCAATAAAGCACTGCATGTTTAGCTGATTTGAAAGTTGAGATGGGATACTCCACTCTTGAATAGCATTATCTTTCCTAAGCATCAAAACATAAACTAGAGGGAAACAATAACTGAGCTTGTTACAACTTTGTAACAACTCTC
This sequence comes from Turdus rufiventris, assembly GCA_013186435.1. NCBI lineage: Eukaryota > Metazoa > Chordata > Aves > Passeriformes > Turdidae > Turdus > Turdus rufiventris. The sequence continues at coordinate 4,969,552 of PYHW01009916.1, forward strand.
TCAGTCATGTTTTTTGAATCACTATCAACAAAGAAACAGAAGAAAACCCCTTAGAGCACTATACAATTCCTCCTCCAAATCAAACATTAGTACTATAATGGAGGTAAGAAATCACCTTTTCCTTAGTTTCCACCTGGAACAGTCATACTATTAATCAGCTTACAGCTATGTTAAATAATTTGCCAGTACCTGTCTGAAACTGACACAAATAAGAGTATTTTTCCCGTAAATTCTTCTGCTCATCAGCCAACTAAAATTGTTGAAGATTACGTACATACACATGGCCATATATGTATTTGCTACAGATTTTTTTTGCTGGTTCTGCTTGTGTATTATCTATACTGCAATCACATCTGTTGTGTACACCACAACCAATAAATAAATTAATGCTTCAATCAAAACCTTACCTAAATTTACATAGCATACAGAACTTGGCTTAGATATAAGAATTTAAAAGCTGGAGTTTGCCATATTTTGTTAAGTTCTGCATATTGTTTGCTCTTCAGAAATTCCTGTATCAAGTCACATAGAAATGAAATTTTCTTTCCAAATGTCTCAGTTTTGTTCAGTTCCTTAACTCTGTAGCTTTACTTTTAAAATCTCGGGCTTCCAACAGTACTCTAATACCATACTCGTGTCAGTGTAAGATAATAGAGAACTGGTTTTCCTTGCAGCTCTTTAAGCTTTCTGTATACTTCCATTCAAGCTTTGCACAACCCATCTAATCAAAGGTATTCATTCATGCTCCTAACCAATTTCAGTAGGGATTAAACATTTAGACAAGGATCTATGATGCCATTTCACTTCTGAATGTCAGATTCCAGTCTATAAAATAGAGGAAACACCTAAAAGCATAAGGATGTTTGCAATACCTCACTCTTTGATATATCTGAAGAATAGTTTCGAAAAGCTGAAGAAGGCAGCTGGGCTTGTTTTTTGTTTGGTTGGGATTTTTTGTTTAACAAAACAGCACACCTGATGCACACAAGTCCCACATTTGCATAAGGCTCTATCTCCGGCAAAGGGACTGTTTTTCTGAAGAAAATTGTGCACAGGTTCTGAATTCCCAGGGCACTTTTTCTTTCCTAGCTTGAGGATATTTCTCTCTGTGTACTCCCAATGCTGTGAACATCTTGGAAAACTGCCCTGAGGCAAGCAATAAATGGGGAGTGGGGAGATAAGACTGGAGCTCTAGTGCCTGGCTCTTCATGCTTTTGTTTGTAAAATGAAGCATTTTAAAGGGAATTTTGACTGGTTAATACTGACTACAGGGCCCATTTCTCATAGCTAAAAGACCATTAAATTAGCCTATATAGAGCCATTCTACAACATACTCCATGTGGAGGTAGGAACTCTAACACCTGGTATAATTAAGACCAGACCTTAGAGGCTAATGGTGGCTCATTTATAGCAGATCGACTACAGGGCATCTTTGTTGACAAGCCTACAGGATGTATGACGGTGGATTATTAATGTAGTTGGCAGGCAGCTGCACTCAAATTCATTGCTGTGGCAGCTGTTCAGTAAAATTTGCTGGAAAATCCAGTGGAGATTAGGTTTTGATGAAAAATTTCAAGGCGCTTTTCTCTAATGTGAGCAAGCACTAACCTCCTGGGTTTATAGAATACTGCAGATCACCAAGATAACGATGCCTAAGTGGATGGAAGGTGCTGGGAAATGTGGGCTGCTCCCAGCAGGTCTGTGCTGCTCTCCAGCTCCGCTTTCTCCCCAGCCCTGCTCAACAACATCCCCAGCCTGTCATTAGAGGACCCAGCTGCTAATGCCAAGGCCAATCGTGAGGCAATTACCCAGGTCTCTGCGTAACTGCGGCACTCGCCTGGAGTGCATTGCAGGGAAATACTTATAGCAAAACAGGATGTTGCGATGGGTACGGAGCTTTTCCTGACCAAGGAGAAAGTGCGTCATGCAACTCTGATGATGTTGCTTAACAGACGAAATCGCCTTGGCTGGGCGATTAGATAGTCCGCAGCATGGCTGACTTGAATTTCTGGTCCTACTTTCTCTTTTGCCCCGACATCAAGCACATGGCTGGAAGTTACAGGAGACGGTCAGGAGCGCGGCTGGCTGGGAGCGGAGGGAGTGACAGCTTCTACCCAGCGCTAAGAAAGACGAGGGTACAGAAGTGACAGTTCCCCTGGCTTAACATCAGTGAGGAAAAACTTCCCCGAACTAGTATGAACAAACATTTTCAGATTCACCTAAGAAGATGCGTGTTGATTGCTCGGGTGAACACATTACGTCGCTCAATTAACCCACCCCCAGCCCGCCCGTCAGCACAAGCTTTTGAAGGTACACCGAGGTGCTGCTCGTGGCTCTGCCGCCGCCCGTCCCGTTCTGTTCTGTTCTTTTCCATCCCGTCCCGTTCCCCCTCGCTGGGAGCAGCGGCCGCAGCTCTCGCGGGAGGCACGGCCCGAAGCGCTGGGCGCTGCCCGCCCGCCGGCGGGGGCTGCGGGGCCGGCCCGCCCGCAGGGGAAGCGGCGGCTGCCAGGGCGGGCGGAGTCGGAAGCACGACAGCACGGGGCGCTGGGGCGGCGCTGGTGGCGGGGGCGGGAGCAGCTCGGCACTCGCCGCCGTGCTGGGGTCGCGGCGCACGGACGGAGCCGGGCAGCGCCGGCCCCGCAGCAGCAGCAGGAGCAGCAGCGGCAGGAGGAGCAGGAGCCGCCGGAGCCGCCTCCCGCCGCCGAGCGCGGGGAGCCGCCGGAGCCGCTGCCCCGGGCGGCTTGCGAGCGCCGGGCTGCGGCGCCGCCGCTGCCTGCCGCCGCTCCGCGGGTGAATGAACCTGTCCCGGCCGAGCAGGACGGCGGCTTCGCCTCGGGCTCCGGCACCAGGCTCCCCCCGCACAAGATGGACGGTTTCGCCGGGAGTTTGGGTGAGTGGCGGCGGGACGGGACGGGACGAGGTGCGGGCAGCCCGCCGTGCGGCGGGGCCCGGGGCGCGCACCTGCGGCCGGCGGGGATGCCGGAGCCGCGGGCTGGCACCGCCCGGGGCCGGCCGGGCCGGTGCGTGCGAACACCGCCCGCGGCCACAGGGGAGGGGATGCCAGCGCGAAATCTGGTCAGCTTCAAACCATCTGTTGCGAGAGCTCCGGCTGCACTTGCCTTCTTTGTTCTTCCCTCGCCGTGGCTTTGCGCTTCCCCGGAGCTAGTTGCTTGGCTTTGGGCTGATGGTTTGGCTTAGGTTGTGCGGGTTTTTTTTACGATGTCACTTTGTTTTTTGTCTCTCCTTTTTGCTCCGGGGCGGGAGGGGCGCGGCGGGCCCGGTGTCGCGCCGAGAGCCGCGGGCAGCTGTGCCGTGTCCCGGCTCAGAGCGGCTCCAGGGCAGCGCAGCACCCCGGAGAACTCGGGGGCGCTGGCGGCATCCGCGGCAGTGTTAGCGGGGCAGTCGGCGCCTTCCCGCTGTCCGAGCATCCGTCCGTGCGCCCGGCGAGCCCTCCTGCCTCCCTGCGCCCCAGTTTGCTCTGCCGGAGCCCTGGAGTGATCCAAAATGTTTACTGCTTGCTCGTGTAAATGTTGCCAGAAAACTGACAGGCTGCGCTGCCTTCAGTCCTATGAAGGATGCGGCAAATTCTCACCAGTTTCTGGATACAGAAATACTCCACCAGCCGAGTTTTTGGCTTGTTTGAGGAATAGATTGCACGTGCTACCAGGTTGCGCTGGTTACAAGTGTGAGCCGAACGTGTATCCAAATGTAAGAGTTGTAACGATGTAACTTTCCATTTCTGCGAATTATAAAACCATCGGCTTTGCAGTGCTGCTTACCTGCTGCTCTCATAATATTCAGTGCTGCATCTATTGCAGGCATTTCGTGCTCAAACTCACTCCATCTTTTCTACAATAATAAATCCGTGCCTTTTAAAAATAAGATTAATTTATTTTTACGTCACTCCCGTAAAATCTGTAGTAACAGTGAATAGTTCTCAATTTTCTGGAAAAATTGACTCATTTGAATACTTCTGAGTGTGATCCTAACCTTTCAGGTTTTTGAAATGTCAACTCCAGCATTTTGGGCATCTCTCCAAACCAAACTGGTGCACCATAATTAACAGTATGCTTTGGTAGTCTGGCTCCCTGCCAGGTATACTGTCCTTGCTCAAGTAACTGCCATGGCCATTTTAGATCTGGTGATCAGAAAGCGACACATGGAGGAATTGCACAGGTTCTGTTCCCAGTTTTCTCAGGAAACGTTGTGCCTGTGGGTGACATATGCAAATGTTCCATGGTTAATATTTATGAACCTCTTAACCCAGCAGAAGAACTGATCACCATATCAAAGCACACCGATATTGCTTTTAACTCGTGCAGTATTGGTCCCACGAGGTCGATATTTAGAAATAACTGGGTTTTGTTGGAAGTAGAAAAAAACTCAGTTATTATGAAATAATAAAGGTTTGGTTTCTTGCGTGGAGATTCTCAGTGAGCAGTGGTATGGGATCATCGGGTGGCTCAGCATCTTGTGCTGGAGCCACGATGGGCTCATTGGGGCATCCCATGTGTCTTATTAAGGGGGGCTCCATCTGGACCTTTAATTTGTTTCCCTGTTTGTTCAGGAAGGCGCTGTGATTTTATGTGCATCTAATGAGGATTAAGCTCAGCTCAACCTTTTAAAATGTGCATTATGATATTCACTGCTAGTTGGCCTTTGATTTTGCTTTTGTGGCAAGCACTGATGCTCAGAGCTTTTCTGGACTTGGGCTGAGGGGAGGGCATTCCCAGAATCTTTTGCTTTGAAGTATGAAACTTTACGTGACTTTTTTGTTTCCAGGTTTGAATCATGCTGCTTAGTCCTCTCCTGTATTTATAATCACTTGTTGGCTGTTCTAGCTGCTAATGAGCACATAGTGTTCACAAAGATGTGTGAATTGTTCTGAGACCTCTTTTTTTTTAAACGTCCCTAATTAAAATCTAATGGCTTGAATTTAATTAGCTGTCTGCTAAATGTCTTTTAGGAACGCCATAAATTAATGTAATTTAGAATGAAATGTAAAAATTAATTAAAATTATTGTTGGCAAAATTGTGCTGTCTATGTATGTGCATGCTCAACCAGTCAAGCAAGGTTATTAGAGAGCAAGTTGTCCTTTTAATGCCTCTTGTCATTATCTGGAAGGCAAAATGTTATTACAGATTGTGCCCTCTAGCACAGGCAGAAATACTTCCTTGCATGTCTCTTGCAGTTGAAAATACTTTACGCAGCTGTTTTCTTTTGGCTTCCACGTTGAAATTTTTATGAGAATAAACAGATGAAAGAAATAATTTTATATGTAATTCAGTAAATTGTTTTGGTTATTGGCTTACTAAGTGCTTATGTAGCACTCTGCTTACAAGTATACAATTACTGTATACAGTAAAAAAAAACCTGTATGTTAACTCATAACTTGCGCAGTTGAAATAGGTATTGATTATTTTGATAAAGCACCGAGTTATTTCCTGAGTGCTGTGACTTCAGTACTTTTAGAATATCTCAGTGATAATTGAATCCCATTTATTGTTTCAAGCAGGACAGTCATATCTCACATTTGGCCAATGCGATTGTTGTCAGAAGGCTCAATGGATTTGGGCCATCTGCTTTTTCAGATGCGTCCCTCGAAGTCCAGGACTGTGCTTCTGAATGGGAACAAGAAGTCTGAACTTGGACTGGGCGCCTGGGCTCTTGCCTTGTGCCCTGGCTGAGACAGGAGCTCAGCATGGGCGTCTGGCTCTGATGCTGCCAAGTTCCCCTGCCTCTCATGGTCCTCATCAAAACAGATTCGCATCAGGGCAGAGAAAGAAAGCACTGCTGATTCTGCCAAAGGAGTCAAGCAGAGAGTTCTAGCTGAAGGAAAAAAAAAAAAGGCAGAGAAACCCGTGTGGGAAATAGCACAGCTAAGGCTGTCAGTAAGTGCTGTCCTGCTTCATCCCTCCTCGTTTGTTCTGCACTACTACCCGGAGTCTCTTCCACTCTCACAGGTGCCTGGGAGCCCCAGGTGAGCTGGCTCAGAGGGCTGCAGGACTGCAGAAGACTGACAGTTTCGCCCATATTAATTTTGATTTTTAGGTATAATCAGGGTTTGTATTACTTTGCTGCTTGCCCCTGCTGTTTTGGTGGGTTTCTGCCGAAATTGGCTTGTTAGGGAGTAGGAGAAGCGTGGCAGGTGGTGGGAGGGAAGCAGGGGGAGCCTTCAGCTGAGGGTAGGTGGGACCAGGTGGTGCTGGGCAGAGCTGTCAGCTCTGAGTGACTTTGCTGAGTCGTGTCTAAGGTGCGAGATTTGCTAGATTTAGACTTAGGAAGAGCCAGTTATGACGGGCTACCTGGGGCTGGTGAGGAGTGAGTGCTCTTTGCTGGACAGTTTTCCATTGCTTTTAGCAGCTACATTGTTTTCCCTTCTGAGCAATCTTCTGCTAATCGAACTCTGTAACAATAACTCTTTGTAAACAAAGATACGGAAACATTCATCAGATTATATACAAAAAATCACTACAGCCTTTTCCAAGTTTGTCACCAGTGTGTGATAACAATGTGGCAGAAAGCATTTCAAAAGGACTCTCTCCGTTATTGAGGTCTGTGGCAGAACAGTAACTCATAAAAAAATGGAGAAGTCTCAACTTCTGATATCAAACCACGGTTTTTGTGCAGCTGTGCAGGATGCCCTGAAGGTTAGGAGTTTGAAGAATTCTTTGATTGAAAATATTTTCACAGAGAAATTAAAATCACTCTTGTCTTGAAGTCTCAAGCAAGCACAGTAATTTAGTTTTTTTTTTTGTTTTTTTTTTTTAAGATTCTTTGAGTCTGTGCATTTTGTTTTCAGAGAAATAGAAAGTAAAGGAGAGCTGAAATTATTAAGTGGAGACCAATGCTTTGCTTTTCTGTTGTTCTTACTGGAGGAAGAACTGGAGACATAATAAAGATTTTTTTAATATAGTTTTGTGTAGTATCTACATTTTTGCTCTGTCACTGTGTGTGTATTGCTCCTATCTTTATATCATATCATTTTGCCCCATTTCTTTTCCTGGATATCGTGCAGAAGCTGCCAGTTTCTGAGGTGGTTTCTGAGGCAGTGTTATGAGTATGTGCTGCTGCTCAGTCCTGGAGGAACCAGCAATGTCTGTTGAACTGTGGCTTTGCTAAACCCCAGTAAAGCTTCTCCAAAGCCCCCGGTCTGTGGGAGCAGAGCTGGTCCAGGGCTCAGGGTGGCTCAGGCAGAGAGGATCTTGTGGTCGCTGGTTCTGTGAGCCTGGAAAGCATGTGTGCATGATGATTCATCTCTGGCTGGGCTCACTACCGAGAAAAATGAGTGTGTGGGGTATTTGTCATTTATTTGGGCTAGAATATTAAGTTTTATCGTTGCCCGTCTAGACTGCAGAAGTGGCCGTGGTGCTGCAACGCAATTGCTCATAGCAACAGCGAGCTCAGCCTAATTCACAGGGCTCTGCTCCTGGGATTGCTGTGTGCTATTGTCGTTGTGCTGGTCTTCTTAAAAATAAAAACTTTGGCAGGACATCACTCTCCCCTGCCTGAGCAGGATGGCCTTGGCCTGAGCCAGGGGAGATTAAACTCCAGCAGCAAGGAGGAAACAGAATGATTGCTTTAGAAACTTGGTGGTGGCGGCGGCAGCTCACCTTTTGCTAAAGAAGCCTTTAGTTCGTGTGCAGTGAGGAGGAACCCTTTGCTCTCTAGCCAGCTGAAAAGCAAAAGATTGTGTGTTTAAAAAACAATCCTATTTTTGCACAGAGTGATTGGCAATATTTGCTCTCGTTGCGAGTAGTATCTCAACACAGGAGCCTGTTAGAACTCCTTCACTTAGAATTTCTCCCTCCTTTAGAAAGGCTTTTAATGCTTGGGATGCTTAGAATAATTTCTGGCCTTACAGTGTGTTTCTCATATTCTTTAACTGAATAGTTTTGATACGGCAGTACAGTTGTCTGACAGGATTGTCTCTCGCCTGAAGAACCTACTCTGAAAGATTTTTTCCTTCTATGCTTTATATCGTGAAGGATGTCAGAGGGAAAAATTGGTTAGGAACAGTGTTCTTGGAAGTTCTTTGAGGCAGCGTTTTGTTTTGTAAGCAGCATTTTTATTGTTATTGTTATTGTATTGTTAGTAAGTACAGGGTGATCTGCATGTCACTCCTTGTTCTTCAGAGGTGCTTCCCTTCTTGGTGTGGTTTGTATCAATTACTGAGGTTTATTTTTCCCTTCTCTCTTTAGGTCCTTGCTAAACCTAATCCTTAATGAATGCAATCGTAAGGCCAAGAATGTTGTTCCTGTTTTACCCGCACATAATGTAATGGGAAGGGTGTTAGAGGATAATTAATTTTATAGCGCATGGCATGTATGATGACAGTGCAAGTCTCTCTGCTCCTGCTGGTGTTGAGCATTTCTAGTAGGGATATTCTTCTGTTTAAGAGGTAAAAATTACCTGATAAAGAACTTTTTGTAAGCTTCACTAACTTCATTTTCAAGAAGTCTTTCTGCAGTTACTTATGAGTTCAGGTGGAATCACTGCTCACCTCGCATTTCCTCTGTAAACAAGTGACCACCAGGAGTTTAAAGAGGAATTACTTGCATCTTTCTTCATCTGCTTGTTTAAATTCTAGTTCTAGTTTTCTGGACTTTTCTTTAATTGAATGCTGAAGGATGAATATCTGGACAGCTCGTGGGGAGGGAAAAATAAACCTCAGTGATTGATACAAACCACACCAAGAAGGGAAGCACCTCTGAAGAACAAGGAGTGACATGCAGATCACCCTGTACTTACTAACAATACAGTAATAATAATAATAATGCTGCTTACAAAACAAAATGCTGCTTCAACTTCCAAGAATGTGTGATTTTTTTCCTAAGCGTTTGAATGCTCTTTAGGAATATGGGCACTCAGATTGCAAAACCTTGTTTCCATGGAGGAGCTTGGAGTCTGAACGGATTGTTCAGCCATTCTGAATGGATGGGTGGTGCTAATGGAAGGGGTGGGATGTGGAGAGCAGCACCATCATCATAAAAACCCTGAGTTTACTGCTGTATCTTGGAACACAGAAAAACTTTTTCTCTTATTTTGTCTTTTTCCTTTCTTTCACCTTCCTGCTCCCTTTCTTGTTTTTGTTTAGTTTTAATTTTTGTTGCATAGTGCAAGTATTCATGCTACAAACCATTGGTGAGTGCTATGATATTCTTAAGCTTCCCACCTGAAGACTTCTTACTGGGTTGAATGAACTAGGGTTTTTTTTTAATTAGTTTTTTGATTGTTTTGCCTCTCGGTGGGTTGCCTCTTTTGCTTATCCTCAATAGTTTCAGCCTAGCTTGTTTACTAAATATAGCTGTGTCTTTTTCTTTGCTGGATTCTTGATCCCTTTCCTGACTCTTTAATGGCTGTGCTGCTCTGCTTTGCATGCAGTGCTGTTGATAGGGAAGGACAGCTACCTTTTATGAGTATTTGGAGAATCCAGTTTCTTTCTTTGGTTGGTATGTCCAGTGCCTTTCTGCCCCATCTAGTTATGTGGATTGCATACCCTTGTAGCTTCTTAAGTAAGATATTTTTGAGTGCAAATATGTCTTATTGTAGAAGTAGGCTTACTCCTTGTAGTTAATACCTCTTCTTGCTGGACCTGCTTGTACTTGTAAGTGACTCTTATGCATAATAGAAATGCAGTGTGAGGGGTAAGAGTAGGAACAACAGCTGTGCATTGTAAATGGATATGATATATTTTAGATATGATATATTTTGGATGTGATGCATTTTGTACAATTGCATGGAATTTCCAATGTATTAAATAGAAGACAAATACTCACTGTTGTCTGTCACCTCTCATTTTGCTGAAGCTCCACTCATACCTGTGAATGTAGTGTTCCAGCCTGGAGTTGGTTCCCATTTCCCTGGCCATTTTTGAGCTTAAAAAATACGGCAGGGGAGGCTGAAACCAGACTGGTTTATGTTTGATTGTGTTTTGGATTTGTGTAAACAGTCTTAATGCATCAAGCTAAATTGGCAGGCTTTCATAATCCTTTGGGAAAATTAGGAGTTTGAAACCCAGAGGATAAATGAAAAAAAATGGTTCTAAGCCCCAGATTTGGCTCCCTAAAGGGATGCTGTAAATTAGTTAGATCTAGAAATGTGGTTTAGTTAAAGTAAATGAAAATGTGTTTTCATGAGAACCTTATAATTTTAAAGACAAAAGAGTTGGATTTCTTTAGTCTGAGTTGAGACACAAAAGCGAGAAAATGGCTGTTGACAAGAAATTTATATTTGCCTTCCAAACAAAGAGGTAATGATTTCACCACTTTTTATTGTTTTCAATGAAATGATGACATAAGGGTACTAGAAATTGTTTTAAAATGCTTAAATTCAGTCAGTGGCTGAGGTAAGCAAGGCAGCCTGCACATGCATAACTAATTTAACAATCCCAAATATACGTAAGATGGATGGTGGAACTGTTAGTTTACTATATGTTACTTTGAGAACAAAAGAAAAATGTTACTTTTACTTCAGGGTTCTGACGAGCTTTCTATCCATCACTGTAGAAAAAAAAAGCGGTAGGTGGGTTCGAGTTTGTTTCTGTCCCTTTTATTCTTGGTCACAAGCAGACCATGCCATTTCCTTAAGATGTTTCCTGCTGTGTGTGCATTATATGGATCTTTCCTTCACTAGGACTCACGATTTGCATTGTCAAGCTCTGTTTAAGCATGGCAGAGTAGAGCACAGTCACAGAGGTTCAGTTTTTGAGGAAGGATGTCACCTCCCTGGACTCTTTTTTTTTTTATTTTTTTTTTTTTTTTTTTTTTTTTTTTAAGTCTTTATTATATATCTTGCAGTACTTCTGGCTTCTGTAATTAATAGGCAAACTTTGGAGTGGCTTTGAATTGTAAATATAATTGTAGATATTGTAGACATAATCCTTCAGGTGACTGAATTCCTTTCCAGGAGCAGTAGATGTTGGGGACCTGGCCACATGGAAAGGAAGAGAAAGGGGCTGCTATTAAAGATTTTCTCATACATCTCTGGTTTGGTGTAGATGTGGCAGTGAAATCACTCTCACTCTTTGAGTAGGAGCAGTTCTGAGGTGACTGCTGCACACATCCATCTGGGATTCTCTGGGAGCAGAGGCCACTTCAGATATGTGAACATGCATTGCAATTGGCACCTTTTGGGAGTTGTTTGGATGTGTTTTGATTGAATGGACATTTCTAAAAATGTGCTTTTTGGTATTTCCAAAGAGAGGTGTGGAAAGGAGGCAAGGACCTCCAGAACTAAGAACCATAAATTAAACTCTTTCAGCTGCAAGATTCAGAGACATGGCAATACTCATGTCTGTGTAGTATCACTTAGCTTCTTTAAACAAGAGCTCTAACAAGGAGGTAATTACAACTTTGTTTAACTATGAAATTCTGCATTGAGCTGCTATCCCCTCCTCTCCCAGCATGTGCTGTGTAAATGCCATCAGAGAGACCTGGCAGGAAATCAGCAGTTTGTGTGGCTGTGCTTCTTGCTTTCTGAATTCTAAACATGTCCATTAAAACCATGAGGCAAGAGGGATAATAACAGGCAGTACAAACTCCAATTTTGGGTTTTAAAAAATTATTTTAATTTTTTTGTATTCTTTCACAGGATAAGCATGAAGCAGCACTGAGTCCATCTGCATGTCTATTTTCTAAGCATTTAATGATGGCATTTTTCCATGAAAATTACATGACACATTTAAGAAAGATGACATGTTGGCAGTGGTGTTCTCCAGATCTGGAATTTTTTCTGTGTTTTCTATAATCTGTCACTGTAGTATTTTCTGAAAGGTGCTTAGAAGGATGAAGTGTTGGTTATAAACAAAGAACTGGGTGATTTGAGATACTTTCAAAGGAGCTTTAAAAATAGAAATTGCTTCTCTTCCTCTTAAACATAGAGAAAAGTGGGTCTTAGGCATAGCCATAGAAAACAGTAAACAATTCAGATTCTTGTGGAATACTTCTTTTTTTTTTTTCTCCCTGAACACTTTATTTGGCTTATGAGTGATTCATTAGAAATGATATTCCAATATGGCACTACTCCTGTGCTGTTTGCTAGAATTACTAATCTGAAGTGTTGGTACAAACTCTAAATAGGAAGAAACAATTACTGGCCCCAAGTGCTGGAGAACTTTGGGTGGTGCATTTCCAAGGTCTGTCCAGCATATTAGAAAGTAATGGTATTACAAACTGATAAATATTTTTATGATTCAATTGGAAAATTGTCAAAGTGTGGAAATAATTTCTGTGTGAGATTAACATCGTGCCTCAAGCTTTTGCATGCTAGCTGGTTTAGGTGCAAAGAAAACAGATAGAAGCTGGCAATCTTCAAATTGGTAAACTCTGAAGTTTAGAACTGATCCAGCCAAGAATTGAAAAGCAATCCCACTTTAATTATGATGTGGACAAATACAGTCTAGAAGTTACTGTTTATTCACAGAATGGTTTGGTTTGGAAAGGACCTTAAAGATCATCGAGTGCCAACCCCCCTGCTGTGGGCAGGGATTCCTTCCATTAGTGCAGGTTGCTCCAAACCTCATCTGATGACAAATTTAATTCTGAAATAGGCTTCCATTTTTCATTTTTAGATGCCAAACCTTTAGATGTTAATAGTTGTTAGTTATTTAAACTTTGGAGGGATTCAAGCTGTGGGTATCAGGTAAGCTTTGATTTTACTGTATTACAGAATGGTTTATTATGAGTTAAATGTCATGGTGTGCATTAGCAAATGCAGGAAGTATTTGTTTGGAGGAATCTTATATGGCTTTTTCACTGGGATAATTTGTCAGTGAGCTGGTGTGGTATTGTGTGGGACTTTAATCTGGCATCCTATTTACTGAACTGGAGATAGGAGACCAGTTTTCTTTATATCAACTCATCTGAGTTTTGGACAGATTTTTGATCATTTTGTGTGTGTGTGCCAGGCTTGTGGCTCTGCTATAGAAATGTTTGTATGTGTGTATAGTATTCTACTTGTAGAGAAATACGAGGTTGGGAGAGCATTTAATTTGACTTCTAGTAATCGAATGTCAAAGTCATCATCTACCTCAGAGACAAAGAGTGTAAAATCTTTATTACTGGATTCATGTATTTGAAGCATTGTTAGAGTGGAGATTTTACCTTGTTTCCCCCTCCTGCCTATCAATGGAGTCATTGCCTGTCTAAATAATACAGGTTTATGTGTAGAGGTTCTTGCTAACATTCTTTTAATTATCTGCATTTACATAATTATTATTTGCAGTGGAAATTTCAATTTCCTGCTCTTGTAGCTACAACAGCGTTACCGGCAAAAGGGCTCTAACTTGGCTGCTGGGTTTTTTTGAATGAATGGTAACATTTGCTGTTTGTTATCTATAGATTACAAAGAGATGCATTTTTTCCATCAATAAAATGACAGGGAATTTTAGGAAAGTGAAAGAGAATAGAAGAAAGCTTGCATAGAGGATTTGCAGCCTAAATTGTATTTGTCAATTTGTGCAGATTTGATTCTTTGATAAGATCTCTTACATCTGCCTTTAGCCTTTAATTGAAGTTAATTTAAACCGATAAAATTTCAGTAGTCCTTATTTTAGTTTCCAGAACTAATTGGGCTATTTCCAGACTCTAGTGTCTGCATATGTGTATATATATAGAACCACACCCACTGACATCCCCTACCCTCTCCCCCATTTTTATTTAAAGGATTCCCAGTCTGGCCACCCTTGCAGTAAAGGAACTTTTCCCAGTATCAAATCCCAGCTCGTACTCATGCAGTTTCCTGTGTTGTATCACCCCCCACCTTATTTATAACATATCTCTTATGTAATGTAGCCCTATCTGGACTTACTTTTTGTATGTGATTAATGCACCTTTTGGTTTCCTGTCAGCATTACCGGTCTAGATTATCTTAGGCATTGCAGTATGTATTTTTGTTTTGAAAAACTTTAAGCTAGTTTTGAGGCAGGTTTTTTTTTCGGTCTTTGCCATCTTGCTATTTATGGAGTCTTTTGCATACAGCATATGGGTTAAAACTCAAAATATCTTCAAAGTTAAACTAATTAGCAGGCAGAAGAAGATAGAAATCTTTACTAGAAAGAAGTGACTTACTTAAGATGCACAAGAAGCTGCATTTTGGCAAGCAGCTCTTTTGTACTATCTACAATCTTTGGCTATGTATTTTTTGAAGAAAAATCCATCTAGGACTTGCTTGTTACCTCTTAATCCAGTTTTCCTTATCAGCTTAATTACTCCAGGATGTTACCAGCCCTTGAGTTGCAGTTCTGGCTTAACAAGCTCAGGTACTGCTCCTGCCTTTGATCCGCATCTTTCTTGGTTGAGGAATAGGGATTCAGAACCAGCCATTTCATAGTGATTTTCACCGGCCTCACCAGCTTTAATGTGTATGTGCTAACATCCCCCCTTCTCTGTCGTGCATAGGTCATGCTGTGTCCTACCTTCTCCTCCAAGCTCCCCGAAGAGCAGCTGCTTGGTGGCCTTGAGCCATGTGCTGCCCATGGGCACTGTCACACTGGGGAGCAGAGCCAGATCCCCAGTGGGATTTGGGGTAACCCCTCTGGGGCAGGACCCTTGAGATGGAAACCATTTCTGCTTCTCTTTGCTGATTCCCCTGAAGATGTGCTCCTAAGTGATGTGTAGGCAAGCTGCGTGGTGTTACAGCAGAGACTTCCACGTGGTTGTACAAAATAGGGGTAATGCTAATAATTACATATCACGTGCAGTTCTGGCTTTCTGTGAAGTAGCAGTTTTGTAGCATGGAAGGGAAAGGAAAATGCCTGCCCCTGGAGACTGCAGGAGCTACCCTGGTGAAGTCTCTGGGGGATTTCATAGGGATGCTGACATGCTGCAGCTGCTGGAGCAAGGCTCTGCAGAGCAGCTTGTGTTTCTTCCTGTTGTGTTAGACTGCTGTGACATGTGCTCCTCACCATGAATACCTGGATTGTTCAGTGCCATGTAACTTTGTAGAGACTCCCGTCCCCTCTCCAGTAACTGTGGATGCCTTGTTGCGATTGTTTGGGAGTTTTTAAAACTTTTATTCTGTGTGGAATATTATTTTCTGTTTTTCACTGAATGCCGTTTAACTTCAAGTTTTTGCTGGAAAGCTCTTGAGATGGTGTATGGCATGCTTGCCATGGGCTACTTTGTGTCATGCGTCCCTTTTTCTGACCTGTGCTGCTCTTGGATGCTGACTCCTAATGGTTTCAGAGTAATAGAAACAATTTTCAGTCTCTTGGAAACAGTGTAGGTTTTAATCATTTAGCTCTTGTGCTACATGAATCATTCGTGTTCTGGAAATGGAAAACTCAATCGTATTAATGCTCTGATAACTCGATGTCTTTCTGGGCCACTTCCAGGGATCTTGGAGCAGGAGGGTGCTGCTGCTGCTGTTGCACTATACTGGCTGTTCAGTCCAACAAGGTTCTGCTCCTCAGTTCTCTTCTAACAAGAAGCATCCTTCTTGTTTAATAAGATAATAGCTGCCATATGGTTTTCTTCATTAACCTCTTCTCTTCTAATTTTTTGTGGGTGCTTATGTACTAAAAGCTTTGGGGGACCATCTTCCATGCTAGTAAACACAGAAAGTAGGTTAGTTTCTGCTTGTTTAGAAACTTGTTAGAGCTACAATTCTTTAACATATAACAAATAACCACAAAGTCATTTATATTAGTTTTTTATACTGTGAGGTACTTTCCACTTATTTGTTAATCATTATTGGTTTGATTGTCTTGTTTGACGTAACTAATTTTTCCAAGAAAAAAAATATCCATTTTTATTGCTGCAATTACGCATGTACAACATCAAACTTAGGAAGTGCAGCATCAGATCACTGGAGAGTCTCTGCTGCTTTTACAGCTAATTTTTATGTTTTGTGGCATTAAAGTTAATGATTTCTTACTGTGTATGCTGTTTCACGTGCATAGTGTATGTTTTATCTGCTTTATTACTGAGATTTTTTTGAACCCACATGCGTCAATGTAATTAGTAGAAAACTTATCTTTGGTTTTGTAATTGAACACAGTTGTATTTCGGTGCTTTCTAGTGCTGCCTCTTTTATTGATCTAGCAAGTGACTTGTAGCAGCCAGAAAGAGTAGTTATAATTACCAAGATGTACTGCAGCTCTTCTGTTACGTGGTCTTTTTATTGCCATGTGTGTTGTTCTGCTCTCATTTTGCATTTCATTTTTCTACTCCCTTTTGAGTAAGCTGCATATCGAGCAGTCATCTACTTTCTGCCTACCATAAAAACCCCTCAGTTTTAGTTTTGAGGCAGTAATTTGTAGTCCTTTTCTTCCTGTTTAGTCAGTGTTCCTGTTTGTATAAAAACACTTCTGAAATTGTCAGCAAGAGCAAACCAGATGTAGTTGAGCTCTGGTGTTTTCACTGCTTGGAGGATGGACAATGCACTGCTGCCTTTGGGAGTGTGCTTTGGTCTGTGTGTGAGCTCATCAGCGTGGTACCTTGCTGTGCTGGGGGAAGAGTTGCACCCATCCCATGGCTCAAACCATGTGGTGCATGAGGCTGTGCTGGAGGACTGCAGGGGGCTGCTGAGAGGCAGCTCTGGCAGTAGAGGACAGCAGGCTCTTGAGTGTGGCTCTTCTGTCTTGGGACATAAAGAATTTTTTATTTATTTTTTTTTTTAGCCTGCTTTTATAACCCCTCTTCAGGTGAATACTGATTACTGTCTGTATTGGAAGGCAGTAAGGTGGGGAAAACAAAAGGTGGGCACTTGAAGCCCAAATGATTTCTTGTATAAAACATTTAGGATTAGCTGTGTGCCCATCAACATGATAATGAGTGTGTTTTGGCAGAAAATCCTGATCATCCTGTTTCTGTAACCCCTCTCTTGTGTGTCCAGAGTGACAGCAGTAACCCTGTTCCTTTAGTCATGTTGGATAAACCCTCGAGTCTTTCTGAGGAGTTTTGAGATGCTGAGTGTTGTGGGCTCAGCTTTGCTCTCCCCAGTGCCACATCTGCCTCTGGCTTTGGTGGGTCACTTGTAGGGGGAGGTTACTGGGAGCATCACTTTGTCACTGTGTCTCTGGAGAACGGAGGATGTGGGGAAGTGAGTGGGCAGACCGTGGTCTAGACTTGGTTTGGAAACTGTAAAGATACTCCTGTGTAAGGAAATGAAAGAAGGTGCCTGGCTGGTGTGTGCTGCCCAGCATAGCCAGCCTGTGGTCCAGTTCCCCTTTGCAAAGACCCGTCTGTCTCCGACGTGGAGCTCCTGTCTGCCAGCGTGGTGGGTGGAGGTGGTTCACTGCACACCCAGAGGTGAAGATAACTCCTTGATGTGTGGCTTGCAGGACAGATGCTGTGGGGGAGCAACAACAGCTTGGTGTGGAACTAGAGCAACTGGGGAGACAGTTGGATGCTGTTGAACATCCCAGTGCTCTCCAAATCCCAGCAACTTTCTTCTCCTCTACTGCTTTTCCTCTACTTCTTCTGTCCTTTTCCTGCCATTCTCAAAAAGGGTGTGTGAAAAGGCAGAATGGATTTTCCTTTTCAAAGCCTTCTGAGAAAGCTTAATGTTACACATCCACCTATGTCATTAAGTCTTCTCAAAAATCAAATATAAACATAGTGCTTTTTCTTAACCAAACCAACTCCAAACTTGAAATCATCTAATGATATAATTATCCCATTTAATTATCATTGTTTGTCTTGCTGTCCTTATTAAGGCAGTTATGCATATGTTCCAGATGAGAAAATGCGTTGTAATTTTGTTTTACTGTTGCTGTATGCTAAATGAAAAAAATTAGCCAACCTAATTCCCTTAGAATGTATATTTTGTGGAAAATGTATATTCCCTTAGAAAGTAGATTGTATGGAAATATCTGAGATTAAGGAGTCAGTAATTTTAAGTTAATACTTAATTTATAAGACTTGATTTTGAGCTCCATATTCTAAAGCTAGTGTGTTGTGGAGCAGCTAATCATAGGAAAGTCAAATAAGTATCATATTACAAAACTTTTCTACATTAAAAATAT
This sequence comes from Turdus rufiventris, assembly GCA_013186435.1. Lineage (NCBI taxonomy): Eukaryota > Metazoa > Chordata > Aves > Passeriformes > Turdidae > Turdus > Turdus rufiventris. The sequence goes on from PYHW01009916.1 coordinate 4,987,521, forward strand.
GACCATATGTGCCTCTGAATAATTCCAGATGGAAGGTTGCTGCTTTATAATTTGTTATTTTATATTACATTTCTTCAGAATTCTTTGCTGCCTTTTTTTTTCTTTGGTTGTTGTAGTGAACATAGGTTGTGATTCCAGAGATATATTACAAGCGAAAACAAAAAGTGCAAGATAATAGTTCATGCCAACAGAGTTTTAGGCTGGACATGATGAAAAATTTCTTCCTAGAAAGGGTTGTAAAGCACTGGAATAGGCTGCCCAGGGGAGTGTTCGAGTCACCATCCCTAGGAATGTTCAAGAAACAGTGTGGCACTTGAGGACGTGGTTTAGTGCTGAACATGGTGGTGGGTTGATAGTCTTAAAGGTCATTTCCAACCCTAAGGATTCTATTTCACTTCCTAGGTGTGTAAATCCCGTTCCCCAACAATTTGGTCGCTTACTTGAGCTAACAGGGGTGCAGGTTTGGATTGGCCATACAGACTTGGCCATACACTAGTATGTAGTCCCTAAGTGATCACATTTTAGAATGCAATTCTTTTTTCATATGTATTTTAAGAAGCATATTCAGTTGCTTATTGAGAGAGTTCCCAGAGTGAATATGAGACCTTTCAAATAAAAAGGGAAAAACTTGAGAAAGTTACAGCCCTCTGAAAATGTGCAAAAAATATTATAATAAAAGTGGTTTTGCAACCTTGGTTCTGTTTGCCAACAGTAGTGCAGCATGCAACTCCTTTTGAGAGAAACATACTCTTGAGAGCTTGTCAGCTTATTCTTTCATGAGTCCTCTTTTAAAATAGCCTTGTGTTACAAAAAGAGCCTTAGAAATAGGCATAAGCTTGGTTCATCTTGTCAAGGACAGTGGTTAAATATTTCATCTCAGTAATTGCAGCTGCATTTTCATGGCAAAGTGAGAAAAATTGTAATTTTAGATTATAGTCAATGAAGTTGTAATTGTTCCTGTATGGGAGGTCAGCTGGGACTCCCTCACTTGAGGAGTGAGTTGTAGTAATCCTCTTACCCTCCTGTCCTGCGCAACTTGACCATTCTTCATCCCCACATGGAATTGTGATTCTGGTCCTTGTTAGTCCTTGCTTGCTCACTCTTTATGACAGAGCTCTATCACATTCATTCAGGATGATCCTTTCAATTCTTACTATTTGTGTCTATTTGTAGCATTTTCCTTGCATTTTTTTGTTTACTAACTTCTTACACAGTTTCAACAGTATTTTGTAAGTCACTATTGAAGGAAATAATAACTATGCCTTTGTTAATAGATTCTTTATGTTTAACTTCACTCGAAACATCATGTGGTGTTCATGTGCAATGTATTAATAACACAGATGATGAGCTTGGCAGAAAAAGTGCCTGTTCCAAGTTGTTTTTTCATCTGCACCCTCTCTTGTTTTATTTCTGCTGCCACAGTGAAGTTTCAGGGCTTTAAGAAAGGCTATGTATATTTCATGGCAGAAAAAGTAATGGGGTTTAGTTTTGGCAATGACAATCAAAAAGTCAGAATATCTGAAAGCTTGTTTCCATGTCTGGAAACTTTATCCGTCTTTTACTACTTTTTGAGGCTAAACACTGATTAAACTATTGTTTATTTAGGAGTCATGTGAAATGCAAAATGTTTCAGAGCCTTGTTTGAAGCTTTAGGGGCTTCCCCCAATACCTTTCAAAGGGCCGTGTAAGTAAAGAGGTTCTTTATGTGCTTTGCTGAGGTATTAACTGCTTGTGTCTGCAAAATGGGGATTTTCTTTTTGTAATGCAGGAAAAGTAAGTTCTGTGATATGTACTTTTAATAAAAAGTGTAAATGTGCATAATTAAAAAAAAAATCAATTAGTTTCAACAATGTTAAAAGTACGTGCAGCTTAAGAGAAATCATCTTGATTTCTCAAAAGGCATCATCTTTGTTGAAAAGCAATTCAAGTAAAATAGTTTCTGGAGTACAGAACCTCCTGTACAGTGCTATTTCTGAAATCTTGCTAGGAAAGAGGCCAGGAGTAGAAGGGGAGCAAAATTTAGCAGTATGGAGGACTGGGATTGCTAATGGTAAATTTTTTCTCATGCTTGTGACTGTACCATTTTTATGATCTTTTAAAAAGGGATACTGTGATATTTCTCCTAGTCTCAAATACTTCTGTGCACATCTTTATCTGTGGCTTAGACTTTTTTTGGTTCTGTACTTTAAAGGATTTAATCATTTTTCTATGAAACCTTTGCCCTGGTCCTTTAGCATTTTAGATGAAAACTGTCCTTTGCAGCTAGAAATTCCCATTAACTGTCTTGTTTCTCACACAGAGTAAGTTTAAACCTATTCACAAGCCCTTGTGTATAAAGAGGAGGGTGTTTCCTTGCAGTTGCTTTGAGAAACAGGGGAGTCAAGGAGCTTTTGCAATGTCAGGCTTGTTTGCTCAGTTGCTGTTACAACAATAACAGCAGAACTGCTGCTTTGTAAATGACACCCTATATATTGTTAATTATTTTAAATTCTAAAATGAATTCTGTTTGGTGAGCATTTAACCTGGAAAACTTGCCTTGACATGTGAGGCTGATTAGCTCGCATGGTGTGGTGTTTGCACGTGTTTTTTTATTTTGTAAAGAGCTGATGTAGCAGAAGTGAGGTTGCCATCTGACATTTAAGGTTTGGGATGGTTCCTCTGCATTAGGATTTCAGGAAGACACTGTCACCACACCCACGAGCAGCTCCCTCTTCTCTGGAGACTCCTTTTCCTGGTATTTCCTATGATGTCTGTGGGATTCAACCATTTAGAATTTGACTTGTTTTACTAAGTTCATAGATTTTGCTCGGGAGTCAGAAACCCAGGAGAAAAAGCTGGCAAAGCTGGCAAAACCTGCCCAGCCGTGCCCTTGGAAGAGATGGAAAGCTGGGGATGGGGGCGTGTGATATCTTGGTGTTGATTGTGACAGAAACCGTATTTTGGAGCAGAAATGTGTAGATCCCTCAGCTACATCAGCTCTGATTGTCTGTGCGGAGCGCAAGGAAGATGGTGTGGAGTGGGTCCACAATCATCTTGAAACGTGGCTGAGTTGGTTTGTCAGCATTTCAGCAGGAATTGCCTTTGAGTAGAAATCAGGATTGAAGAACACAGGCCTACCTAGAAGTGATTTGCTATGAGTATTAAGATGTAAGATTTGAAAAAAGGAGAGGGATGCTGTACATGGAGGTGTGCTTGCCTCCTCCGGCACATCCTTTCACACAAGTTCAGGGTGTTAGGTCAGGTGAGCTGTGGGCTGGCACAAGACAGGAGGCAGCATTGGATCTTGAAATAAACACTTAAATATTTAATTAAAAGCAGATCGGGGTGGGGGAAAGCGGGGAGATAGGATGCTTTAGGAGTACAGGGGATTGCAATAACCAAAATGTCTTGGAAGATAAGGTGATGCATTGCATAAAAATCTAGAGAATTGTTGAGTGTTGAAGCTCAGTGATATGTTTATTCCTTCACAGAGAAGTTCTTCTACGTTACTCAAAAAACGTGCTATTGGCATGGGTATCTTTATAAATACATACTTTTTGGTCCTAAAGTTGCCTTTTGATCACTTTGCTCTTTCTGTATGGAGATGTTTGAAGTTTTTAGTGTGAATGAAGAAGAAAATGGTAGGTATGCTCTTGTTTCTAGAATACATTGATGCTCTCTAGTAAAACCAGTAACTAGGGGTTGTGACTGTTTAAAAATTCCCTATACAGGTGTTCTTTGGTTAAAATACTTAAATATAAATGATTCAGGTTTATGTTTCTGTGACTGGGTAGATAATGGTTTCTCCAGCTCTTTTTGGTGATTTTATCTGCTTACTTTAATTGCCTAAATAAGCAAATTTAAAGAAACATGGAAACAACTATGCGTTGAGAAAATGTACAATTAAGTTTTCTTGTTATTTATAGTAAACATGTCTAAACTTCTCATTTGTACAGCCTTCCTAGTTTAATGAACTATAGTACTGGTATTAGATGCAACTGTATACTTTCTTCAAATGTCTGAGTAGTTATTCAGTTTTTCTGTGTTTTACAAAGGAATTAACTAGATGCATCTATTTAAATCCTACATTTCTGATACTACACTATCTTGAGTCATGGAGTCTCATTCACTCGGGCTGCATTTTTGTAAATGACATTTGACAAGGCAGCAGGCAGGAATTTAGAAACTGATGAGTGCTGGCATCTTTAGTTACTGATCACATTCTACCACACATGCCCTCACAAAGGGTTTTTAGGTATGGGGTTTTTGTTTCCTCCCCTTGCATCTGTTCCTGCAGGCTTATTCTTTGCTTGTTGGCTGATTTGCTGACACATGTTGGTTGAGTTATTTTTGTGTTGTATTTCTTTGCAATCAGGGAGCTAACAAAAACTCTTGCAGTGAATGTGTATTTGCACACAGTTTAAGCTATCGGTGTAGGTGACTTTAATTTGCAACAATGCATACTCAAAATGTTAATTTGCAGCTTGGCAAGAATGGTGAAGAGTTCAGCATTTAGTATCTTTGTCATGTTTTTAGTTTGAATGAACATATTTGGATGTACTCCTTTCACCAAAAGTCTCCAGAAGACTTAATATTTGGGCCAGCAAAACAGGGAATCTTCTACCGAAATAATTTCCACCTTCTTTTACATTCTCTTTAGGATTTTTTTCTTTTCCTTCTTTTCACATCTATGATTATGTGAATTGCACTCAATTCAATAAGGACTTGTACAGCTCATGCAGAAACTCTTACAATACAGGCTATGTTTTCCAAATATCAGAAATGCATTCTTAGTAATGGTTGAGTGTCTCAACCTCTATGTTGCAACATGTCTCGACCTCTATTTTTAAATTATATTTTAGTGCATAAATTCTCCACTATTTTAGCTTCTGAAGTTATTTTCACCCAAGTCTATTCACCTGTCCTCATGATTTTCTTGTGAGCTTGTTTGCAAATGCCCACAACTTTAACCAGTGTGGAGGGAGTGATTTTTTGGGTTTTTTTTTTGAGGTATAGTGCTGGATAGGCTTGTTTTCTTTTGTCTCCCTTCATTCTTCCCCACAGGCCATCAGTGAAAATTAAATTCTTCAAAAGATTAGTTTTTCAAATGTAAATAGACTTTTCAGTGAGTAGATGAAAATGTTTTTGTGAGTACAGGAAGATCAGTGTGTGTAAGAGACAGCTTATTACTGGTTTTTATCTTGTTGTTGGGTTCTGCTGGCACCTATGCTTTTCACCAGTGTTAGTTCCTCTTGTTCCACCTAAATTATGGCCAGGTTCCAGCCTTAATAATAGATTTCAGTTAGACATCTAAAGCTAACTCTAACTTGAGACACATGGTATCTTTATTATACTTATTAGCAAAAAGTAATTTTTTTCCTTCTGTATTCTTTGTGTGTAGAGTAGACTGGTTTTACATTCTTCAGAGAGGGGGCAAATTCTGTCAACTTCTGGCTTAAATGATCAGATACTGAAATGAGTGATCCCTCACCCTGTTCTTAATGGACTCTCTGTTGGGAGGACTGTCTAACAACATAAATCCAAATTATCACATCAGACTCTACTGAAGTTTTTTCAACGTATGCAACCAAAGCACAGCAGGCCAGATCCCCTCTCCTTGATGGGGTTCTGTTGATTAACATCAGCTGAATTTCTGGCCCAGCATGTCCTGTGGTCTCAGTTCCCAAACACAGCCCTCCTGGCTCTGCAAGACGCCAGTGCCACATTTATATTGGAGGAAAGTTTATTGTATCAGCTGTGTTGCAGAAAATCTGTTTTCCCCAGGCTATTTGTTACAGACTGTGCATTGTGACTTTAGCTGGCTATCAGATGCTTCTATTTAAACAAACAAATGCCTTCTAGTTTTCCTCAAAATGTTCTGCAGTGAAGTACCTCTGAGTGATACATATTTGTTCAGTAAGTAACATCAGAATTTGTTCAGATACATCAATAAAGCAGTCATGGAATTGTGTCTTTGGAGTAGGTTCTAGTGGTAATAAAACAGCAACTAGAATCTCTAAAACTTTCCATTTTCCAAGACCCTTACCTTTTGTCCCAGATGTTTTTTTCCCCTTCATGCCACATCAGTGGCACCAGCATCTGTACTACCTGTGTTGCTCAAAGGTAGCCACAGAAAGGTATGGTCTTCCATATTTAAGGTAGAAGTCCTTATGTACAGATATGCCAAAGCAACTGTGTGTTTGCATTTCTGGATTTTTATTTTTTTTTCCTTTTTTCCCCTCTTTTCCCATGAGTTTTGACACAGCATTTTGGAGCATCTGCTGACAGGATTATGCCAGAAGAGTGTAGAGTAGTATCTTCTATTCTTGCATTTTGGCGGGCAGTTTGTTTTGGCTTACTGGTATATTACATTTGTAATCCTATACCATGCATGCTGTCCTAGAATAGATCATAGAATCACTGAAAAATGTAGGTTGGAACCGCTGGAGGTCATCTGGTCCAACACCCTCCGGCTCCAGCAGTGATGGCTTCAAAAACAGATAGCGTTACTTAGGGTCTTGCTCCAGCTGAGTTTTGAATATCTAGAATAAAATAAAATAAAAAATTAATAAAAAAAAATTACAACTCAGGATACATATTAAAAAAATGGTTTGAGGGTGTGTAAAAGCTAAAACAGGTGGCTGAGTTGGAGTTTGCTTTGTTGCCCCTTCATTTTGCACATCTGAAGAGAGTTTGATTGACTTTTTTTATGTAGTCCACACTCCCCAAGGTGGCCAAGTTCCTGCTTTGGCTTTTCTCACAGCCTCTGGTCTTGCATGATGTGCTGCAGTCTCCATACCATTGACTCTCTCCAGCTGGCTGCTCTCCTCTGTACCAGAAGATACCAAATTGGACATGTGTGTAGCTGCCCTCCAGATGGGAATAATAGTTTCTGCCAATGCCTTGGCTGCAGTTCTGCTCAGACAGCCCTGAGTGTGGGCAGCCTTGGCTGCTGCAAGGCTCCCTTGCTGACCCCTCCCAGTTCCTTCACCTGGATCTTCATATTCTTTGTGCTGCTCATCCCAGCCTGTATGGGTGTGTGGGATTTTCCTGCACTGCTGCAAGACCATGTTTGTCTTTGCTGAGTATTGAGATTTCTGTCAAACCAGTTTTCTAGTTTGTCCTGATGCTGGGGAGCAGCAGCCCTACATCCCACCATTTCAGTCCTCCGCAAGGTTGATGTCATGGATTCATAGAATTGTTCAGGTTGGAAAAGACATCAGATCAAGTCCAATCAATGGTCCAGCACTTCCAGGTCCACCACTGGACTGTGTCCCTTAGTGCCATATCTGCATGGCATTTAAATATTTCCAGGGGTGGGGACTCAACCCAGAAGTTATTTATGTAATGTGACCTGAATTTTCCCCTTACTCTGCATTAGGAGTGGGGTATTGATTGCCCTTAAATAGGATTAGGGTGTGTCCATCCCATTGGCCAGATGAAGCAGTATTGACCTGGGTACTGACCCATGGAGGGGCACCATTGAGGTCAGCTACCAGTAGGACCATTAGACCACAGCCCCTGCATTTGAAGCCTGATGACCCAGCCAGTTTTTCATCCCCTGCCTAAAAATAATCACTTACCTTCTTATCTCACTCAATCCTTACATTTGAGCAATATCAGATTTAATAAACAGATTGGTGGAAATTTTTAATACTGCAGACTTCTAAAAATGCACCATTGCATTTAAGAAAGAATTGGGAATTGTTTGTGAAAAGCTGATAGTCTGGCAGAGAAATATTTTTCTTTGTTTTTTTTTCTAACCAGTATAGATTTGTGAAAGTGTCACATTCAGAATGATTTGAGCTGAAAAGAAATTAAAGGGAGAATTGCAATTGGTTTGAGTTAATTTTTTCAGTGCTAATTTACATTGTTTAAGCTTTATTGCACTGGCTGTGTGTGGAGGCTGTTTATAGGAAAAGCAGCTGAGTTAGAGAGGTTTTAAGGAGAAGGCATGGCAGTAAAACCACAGAGTATCAGGAGGGTTCAGCATGTTGGAACTATTTTCAGATAATTTCTGCTTTAAAGTCACTGAAGTTTTAAATGTACAATTTTTTTTTTCTTTGCACTTTGTGGGACTTGTCTGGATGTGATGGCAAATTATTGTTTGTTATTCAGAACTCGTTTTGTAAACTGTCCTTCCTCTGAAAAGGAGCTTGTGTTTGGCTTGGATAAACTCAAGGTCTGTAAGCACAACCATCCTGGAACACTTGGACTCATCTCAGCCTTGAGATGCAGCTCTGGGCAGGGTTTGGCAAAGATGGGGCAGGGGTCCTGTTTTATAGGGCAAGAGACAACTTGAGTGAATGTTGGGAAGTCACAGCTGACCACCATAGAGCTATGAACTTCCTGGGGAGAAAATGGGGATGGGAGAGTGTGTTTCCAGCTCAGGAATAAGGGATGTTTGAGAGCTCTGTGGAGAATTTTCCCACTGGGTCAGTGAGAGGAATGGAGTTGCAAATAGGGGAGATAGCTGTGCAGGCACAGAGCTTCCAGTTTTGCACAGGAGTTTAAGACAGGAATAATTCAGTCCAACACTCCTGTCATAAGGGGGCATTAGTATGATAGTCCTGTGTTGTGGTGATTGCACAGATTTTAAACCTCTCTTCCTCCCTGACACCTCCCCTTCCATCCCCTCCCCCTTGTCAGTCACCCACCACAATCTGCTGCATTGACAGATGTGTTTGGACAGGTATATTTTATTTAAAATATACTCATGGCTCTGCATTAGTCAGGTTAACCTTACATTGTGCCTTAATTTTGCTAATCTCACTCCATTATTACTTACATGTTCTTACCATTTCTTTTTTGTTTTGAATTTGAGAATGCTTGCACAACCAAAGGTGCATTTCCTTGCCTTTTAATTAAGCTTTGATTGTTGACTTTACTAGTGGACAAGTGTTTGGTTCATGACTTAAATTCCAAAAAAATCTATGAAAAGAAAAGTATCTTCTGTGATGCACCTTGATCAATGAACGTACATTTTCAGTATGCTGTAAATGACTTTCATTAGCAAATGCAGTGGTCAGAATATCACTTGCAAAAGATAATGTGGTGGTGGCAGACATCAGAACTAGTGTGCTGGAAATGAGCAAAAAGTCGTTCTTGAAAATTTGCATGTGCTTGTTTTTGTCCTAAGTGTTGATACAGTGTTTTTGAAGGCTACGTAAAAAAATAGCCTTTTTATCTAGGTTTTTTTTAAAACTGCGCTTGCAAAATAAAAACCCAAGAATTATTGGAATGAATGTGGAAAAAATTCCAGGTATGAATTGATACAGCTGTGCATGGTACTAGAGACATTGATTTGTCAAATGTAAAGGAATGCAAATACAAGTAGAGGTGCATTGCCGTTTTATTCTTAAACACTTGAGTTTGCTGGAAGCACAGAAAATAATGCTCAGTTGCTCAAGGTGCTGAATGTATAGACTGATGCCAGCAGGAGTGCTTACAAAAGAGAAAATACCTTCAGTTTTGAGTAGAATTCATACCCATGTTCTCACCATACCTTGAGGAGTAGTCACTCTTCTGAAAATAAACTGCTGCCAAATACAGAGAAAAGCTTGTAATCTAGCTTAACCTAAAGGAAGATGTTTATCTTAATTTTTTTTCCTTTGTTGACAGTGGCAAGTGGGTGGGGTTTTTTTGGAGGGCTTTTTTTGTTTGGTTTTTTTGGTTGGGTTTTGGAGGTTTTTTTTCTATTTATTTTGCTTCTTTTTGTTTTTTGTTGCTTTCTGGAGAGGCTTCCCCCCTGCCCCCTACATGTTGCCTGAAACTCACTTTGCAGTAGTTGAATATGGAATTGAGCATCAGGGTGTATCTGCTGGAAGGGGCTGCAAGTTCATCTTGAGCTGCTGTTTCAGTATGAGAGGAGTTTGGTGTTGGGGAAAATTGGGGCTTTGAGAGGGGAAAGCTCATGTGCAGCTGGGAATTTCCCTTATGGTGCTGCAAGGAAGAATTGTGTTCTGTTTTCACTGTATACAATCACTGGAGATCTTGGTCTCTGTGGTGACCTAATCAAGATCGTGTGCAATCTTTGAGCTTCTGACACAAGTCAGTAACTTTAGTTCAGAGCAAACCACCAACTTCTAGGCAGTTCTGATGTCTCTGGCCCTGGGTACACCCTTACTTGTAGTTGTTCTTTGTATGACTGTATATTTGCAGTTATAAAGGTGTTTCTTGGCCTTTCACTCTGATTGAAATTCAAGAATCTCATTGTGGAGAATATAATTTCTTTTCTAATAGTTATTAATAATGTATTCATTACTGTGCAGCTGCATCAGCTAAGGAACACTCATACCGAGCTTTTGGTTAATTTGCCTTTTTTGCTGTTAGAAATAAGCACAAAAAGCTTGTGATAAAAATCTGATCCTAGTCTGTGAGTTTGTTAAATGGAGTTAGTGAAGTTGAGTTGACAAAGCAATTCAGCTTCAGTCCCCAAGATTCATCCAACTGACAGTGCAGTCACTTCTACCACAAAGCAAAAGAGAAATACAGAAGTTCCCACTCCTTTCTTCAGTGTTTTTTGCCCTTGCAGATTTGAAGTGCTGACTGAAGTTTGAGCAGCTCTGTGTGACTACCTAAAAATAAAATCAGACTGCAAGTATAGCATCAAAAATGAAGAGCTGGAAATCTTCTGTGGTGCACAGGCATTTTGTCCACCATTATCTCTTGCTCTACACCATCCCTCTGCTCCTCTGGCTTGGCTGCTGCATTTTTGTATTTCCCCAGGTGCAGCCAGGTACTTTTAACAAGCTCCTGGCAGGAACCAGCAGCTTTTTTCCTCTTTGTTGGCGGGATTTAGTGAAGTCATGTGGGCACTTGCTCCAGGAGCTGGGAAATTGCATTGCAGTCTGTTCCAGTTAGGTTTTTGTGAGTAATTGCAAGCTTCCCTTTTCTGTATTGTCTTAAGGATTTCTGTTGTTAATTGATTTGGTTGCATGAAGCTGTGGCAGCTGTGATAAGCCTTACTATTTTTACTTCCAGTTAAATATTTATAAAATGTGAATTTCACTGTATGTGGCTTGAAAGTCAGATGGAGAGCTCTGAGTGTATTTGTTTAATTGTCTGTAGCCAAGTACAATTAGCATGTACTGTACGGGCAGTGTAATTATTCTGTCTAGTAAGCATGCAGAACTCTTCCTTACTAGAAGATTATTTTATTATTCCCTTGGTGTAGTGCAGGGCAGCAGTTGGATCCCCATGCTAAAAATAAGAAAGATGTTCATTTTGTGTATTGCATCAGCTTTCAGCAAGCTTAAAATAATGTATTGTGCAAGAACATGTCCTTTAGCTGATTCCCTAAAGACTATTGACAAGTTTAACTACTTTGAACCACACTCACACACACTTTCTTGCCATGCGTAGACACAAAAATAATATAATTCAGCTTATAAAATAACCCATTCACCTTGTAAAATAACTCAGTAATATGCATCGATCTATATTCAGGAGAAATTTGTATTGTTTCTGTTGTTTCTGTGGAAGAGAAGACGTAACATTAGCTTTAGCTAAAATATAATTTGATTGATTTGGCTTGAGTCTGGTCTGGAAAGGTTGCATATGTGTCCAAATACTTTCCTGGGTTTCTTTGATTCCCAGGTAAGGGAATTGGAGAATGAATGTGTCATGTGAAACTTATTTTTTGAATGGGTGTGTGTTGATACCTTTTGTTGTTTGTTTGGATTTTTTTTTTTTTTTTTACAAGTGAAATCATATATAGATGTTTTGGAAAGTCAAAGCTGATTTTATTGGTTACTTTGGAAATTATGTAGTTTTATTGCCTGTTTACTATAAGTCAGGACAAAAAAAAATAAGGAATTTAGTACAGGGTAGGGGAGAGATCACTGTGATACTGAAGTTTGCTGTTTTGGGAGGAGAGACCTTGTAAAAAAGGTGTTATTATAACTTTCCCAAGTTGAACGGGTGATTACACTCATTGGTGTTTGAACCAAGGCTGAGATACAACTTCTAATATTTTTTTATATTGGCAGTGGAGCAGAGTGAGCCCATTTCATGGAAAGACTCAGATATTTTTCATTCTAATTTACTGTAACGGGATTAATCTGAAATTGTAGTCTCTTTAATTTTGTACACTAGAGGCAATCTCTTGATTGCAACTCTTGAACAATCAGCAATAAATACATCCCAAACAGCAATTGTGCATTACTTGCCCATAAGTCGACTAAATGACTGTAGTAATGTATTTAATATCTTGTACAAGAGAGGTGCTTAGAAATGATTGTGCATTTCCCTTTTCTCTTAAGCTGTAGAATAAGATTTTTGTTCTGTTTTGGTGAGTTTTGTGTTGCCTCCATATAGTTAACACTTAGCATGAATGGCTGTTTTAATAGGCTAAGTAGCTATTGACCTAAATGTTTAAAGCTTATTTTGGAGGTGTGAGATGAAAATATAACTTCCATAAATGAATTGACAGCTTTAATGTTTGAGACTTCGGTTTATTTTCTGCTCAGTTTCTCACTGTGGGTTTGGGTTTTTTTAGATGTAAATTAAAAGTAATGGCATCATTAAGAAGAGAAAGCAAAGAAAATGTACTTCATTTCTGTTAAGATAGCCACAAGTTGGCTTGGGCTGTTGCTATGGAAGTATTTCCTTTGAGGCATTCTTCCCCAAGGTTGGTGTGGAACATCACTGCTCATTCCAGTGCTCCTCTCATTCCTTCTAAAACAGGTGGCAACTGGCTCTAAACCCTATCAGTGAAGTCCCAGTGTCCTTCTGTCTGTCCAGTACTTACTGCTGTGATCTTCATCTGGCATTTCTTGAGATAACAGAAGTGGATTTAGAAATGTGAACAAATATCTGAACTCTGACTTGAGTGACCCAGCTGTTGGAAATGCACGGCAAACGCGAGTTGCAGAGTAGGATTACTTTTAAAAGCATCAGTTGATAATAGTGGTAGGTTGTACTGTATGATGCTTTGGGAAGGCGCTGAACTGTGGAATATGTGTGCTTGGTTAAACAGGATTGCACTTGGAAGAAAAAATAGAAGCAGGTGAATGAGATGTTTTAGAGTAAGATTTTAATACTGCAAAAGAGGCACAGTTGTAGTCTTACTCAGGTGGTTTATCCTGCCTTGGAATCAGGGAATAGGCAGCTATGAAACAGGTAGAGCTCACCCTTAAATGTTAAAATGAAACTAATTCTGAATAAGGTTAGTGGTTTTTTGAGTGGTGTTTTTTAATTTCTTTGTTTTTGGGTTTTTGTTTGTTTGTTATAAGGAAGACGTGTGCATGCTTTCAAAACTTGGGTAGAGAGATGATGTTTCTGTCTTAGCATTTGTCTAAGTCTGGCACATCTATCAAAGTGAATTGAGACAATGAATTGAGGGTATTTGATGGTAATTATTTTCCATACTTAAATCAAAATTTCAACTTGAATCAAAATTTCAACCCGAGTGTAGTACACTAAATAGATTCAAAATTGTAGATTTTTGTCTCTAAATAATTAAAGGTGTCCAGATACTGCTATTTATTGCCTGAAATAGCCATCTGTTACAAACAGTATTAAAACTAAGTCCATATATAAATGTGCAGAGTAGAAATAATACTGCATCTAATTGGCTTTTGATATTCTCATGAACTTTACTAGTCTATAGTTAATCAAATGCTGAGTTTTTTTGTGGTTTGAATTTTGCATCAAATTGTATTACAAGGGGCTTAATCACAAATCTATTGCTCTTTACCTCAATTTTTTTAGTGTATAGTGTAGGGTCTTTTAAAAATAGATAAATAACCTTAACAAAATGAATGTTCCCAGCCTTAACTAGTTACTGAAACAAAGACTGTCAGAGGTATAATTAGAGGTTACTAATATAAGCTCTTCTAATTGTATCTAAGAGTTTGGGTTCTTTTTGTTGGGGTTTGTTTGGTTTGATTTTGTTTATGGATATACAATTTTCCCTTACTCAGTCTGATTAGCCATAGAATTTTAGAGCTCCTTATTTGGTATGACACTTTTCCTTTCTTGTGTTCTGCTGCTCTGTGTTTCTTACTAAGCTGGATATGAAGGAGCAGTATTTTTTGCCAGTATCAGAACTGTTTTATGCAATCCTGCATTAAAAGGTAGTTAGGGAATTTCAGCACCATGTACTTATCTGGAAAGATGAGCTAAACTGCACAACCTGCTTTAACAGGTTCCTGCAGTTTTGAATGCCTGCCTTTCATGTGGAGTAATAGAGAGGCAGCTGATTTGGGTTGGCCAAGTTCTGCTACATCAGTTGTAATTACCTAAACTTAGACATGCCAGATGTGATGAGAAAAATAATTAAATAGGTCGTCATCTTCTATCTTCTGTCCCTTATTTTAAGTAAAAGTGGATTACCTCTGAGGCAAGAATGTTTTAAAATCTTTGTGATAGAGGAAACTAAGCCATGATATTTGTGGTTTTTACCTGAGAGAGGCTTTCCTAGCTATTTTCCCAAGTATAAGCTAAAGGAGTTCTGCTGAAGTGATCACCCTGAGCTGGTAACTCTGTCCTGCCCTGCCCAAACAAGCCCAGTGAATTTGTGGGGGAAGGAGCTTAATTCCTGTCTGCCTGCCCCTATCAACAGTTTGACTTGGGAAGCAGAGAGCCTTGAATAATTAAATTTAGGTCATAAAAGTTTAAGTAACATCCGGTCTCGGAAAGGATACATGTGTCTGGAGGGGGTAAAAAAAAAAAAAAAATAGACAAAAGGGAAGCAGGAAGAGAGAGAAGTGTACACCAAGGTTGACTCAACAGAGGCCCTTTGGAAAAGGGAAATTCAACCCTAAGGAAACCAATACAGAAAGCCATAAAATACACCAGGCAAATGTATGGGAAGGAAATCAGAAGGGTGAAAAGTCTATGAAGCAGATGGTCTACTTTGTACTTTGTCACTTTACAAAAATAGGAAGTGAAATAGTTCCTTCTCCAATAGACAGTTAAAGGAGAAAAAAAAAAAAAAGTGGGGTTGTGAAGATAAGTACCCTAATTCTGTGGGGGTGTCTTGTTTTGTTTGTTTGGTGCTGTGGTGGTTTTTTTGTCAGTGAGAGGGAATCACTGTCACACTTTAGGATGCTGAATAAAGTGATGCTCAAGCTGGTGCATTGAAACACAAGGAGCTGTTGTGACCAGCTGGATATGCCATAGAATTCTGGGAGAAGTCAGGATGAAGAGTTTGTTCTGTTACAAATGTGCATTTTGCTGTCAGTGTGAGCATGGTGAAAGGACAAAAAGAATAAGAAAAGTTAGTTATTTGGCTAAGGCTAAAGAAGTTTGAGACAATACAGAGTAACTTGATGAAGCAACATGAGTAAACAACGAGGACACAAGGACAGCATGTTGGGCTCGGAGGATTTACAGAGGCTTAATTATTGCCTTAGCTTATGAAGCAAGGGGGCAGGACAAACACGAGTTTACAGATGAAAAAGGAAGGACCTTGATGTAGATTCGAAATCCAGAACCAGGCAGCCAAATTTTAAGTACATGGAAGAAATTAGTATGCTTTATCTTAGTGCTTGTCTCCAAGGTATAAAAAAAAAANGGGGGGGGGTGGGGAAAACAGAAAACATGAGACAATGGAAAGGTAGAACATCTCCTGTGAACAATGAACACTCAGCGAAACTAAATCCAAGGAAAAGGAAATACTCCCACCCACTCTTTTTTCCTTATCCTTGTTCTCACAGAATCAGTGTTTGTATTGAATAACACCTCTTTCAGAGGCCACTGAAGCTGAGAACTTAGAATTCAAATTATTTAGACGTTTTTATGAGTGGCAAGAAAGAGCCGTTACAGTAAACATTTTGGTTTGAGCAAAGTATAGAATTATTGTGGTTTTGGACATCAGCCAATTTCAGAGGTGTGGTTTTTAGTTTTTGTGGCTCTTCCCTCTCACCTTCTCCAGAATAAAGTATATCTGAATGTGTTACCAACATAAATGGAGAAGCAAATGCCTTTCCCCTTTTCTGATGCATGCTGTAGGATAAATTCACCAATACTCTCACCAGACTGAATGTTTTTCTGAAGTGCAGCCCCACCACATGGGCAGCTTCTGACTTCAGTGTCTGTCAGGGGTGATGGAGAGAACATTCATTTACTTCTTTTTAAAGAAAGAGACAATAAAAACAACCAACCTTCCCCCCTGGAACAAACAGGCAAAAGCCCCAAATCAAATGCTTTGGTTTTTATCTTGTTTGACTTGGGCTTGGGAAAGTCATTAGGAACTGTTTGTCTTAGGAACATATGAGTACTTCTCTTAGTGTTTAAGAAGTTGCTGGGAGGCTGTAGCATCAATGAAGATGATGTGGGCTGTTATCTCTGTGAATATAAACAGAATTAAAAAGGAATTGCTCTGTCTGGAAACTGAACTCCCTTAGTGGTTCAAGTGCTTCCATGTGGCTGTTGGAGGCACAATGCCTTCATCTGCCCAATTCCACCTGCTTTGCAGCCGCTGCTGTCACCAGGGAAAAGACTTGTGAGGAGTTGAGATCTGCCCTGTAGCACAAGCATTTCCATCTCAAGTATGCAAATAAAAATCCGAGGGCTGAACACAGTCTGGTGTAAGAGAGTCCTGAAGCTGTCAAATACAATGTTGATGTACTTTGTTTTTTTATGAAAGACAAATGCAAGTCAGTTGTGATCAGGCTGGGCATGTTGGATCTCCTTGTCACTGCTTGAGATTTCCATCTGCTCTGGCAGATGGTGGCTGGTGGTCAAGTCTCCCTCCTGTGACACAGGGAGCTCCATAATTCATGCTTACAAAGTACAATTTTAAAATTTTTTGATGGTCAGATCAAATCTTATTAGTAAGCATCAAATTGCAATGAAATAGTGGATTAGCTCTGCTTTTTTAAATGGAGGGGTATGTGTAAATCCTTGGTGTGTGAATTGCTTCTGCAGGTGTGTTCAATTGGAAATCCCACACTTCAAAGTCTGAATGTTATGGATGGGGCAAGACAAGGGCCCGTGTCAAAGTGTTATCTCAGTGCATGTTTGTGAGGCTTGCGAAAGGAAGGTGCTTTAACTTGGACTTTCCTGCCTGGGGGAAGAAACCTGTCTTTTATTACTGTTTGTGCTGAGTTACAGGGATTAATCATTGTTCACGTGTGTGTGCATTGAGAGAGAATGTGTTCACCAAAGGCAGTAAATCTAACAGGTCAAGGTGTTTTTTTCTGCTCGGTGTACCCAGTGCAATGTTCAATAATGATTTTCCCGTGTTAGGTGTTTTGAAAGCATTTTTAAACACATTAATCACAGCTGAACAGCACCTTACAAATATACAAAATATGCTCTTGCAATGTTTGGGTAATTGGTGTATAGTCTGGAGCACAGTAAAGCTCATGTATGGTTGTACATTCTGAAGCACATCTATCAGAGCATTAGACATGACAACTCATCCATTAGTCAAAGGCAAAATACCCCCAGGAATCACATAATTTTCTTCATTTTCACTTAGTCTTCAGTTGACAATATTCAGTTTGTCGTGACTGAAGGATGAAAAGGCGAGTTCTAAGAAGGTGTTGTTTTTAACCATTCTGTGGTAAAGCCCATAGTAATAGTTTCCACACACCTAGTGACCTTCAGGATGAGAACATGCTGGTGTCTGTCTAGTCCAGTGTCTTTTATCTCACTTCAGGTATCAGCAGCCTATTTCCAAAAGGGTGCAAAACCTCTCTGCCAGATTACTGGGGCATGGTCTTCCTCCTCATTCTCAATGAAGTTGTTTTATCATCCTAAGGAAGATACATTCTTTGTATCTCTTCTAAAGTTGTGTTTATTTTCTTTATGCTCTTAAGGATGATACATTATTTGTATCTCTTCTGAAGCTTGTGTTTATTTTTTTTTATGCTCTTTGTGTACCATGTCTTCTTTTTTTTAATTATTATTTTTTTTAAACTAGCTTTTTTATGTTTTTTTTTTTCTGACTATTCTTGTCAGTGATAATCTGAATGCATTGATTGCCTTCCTGAAAAGAATAAGGGACGTTTTTAGGAATGGTTGAAACCTTTGACATTACATTTTTTAAAAGTAGATGTTTTTATTAGTACAAATACAACAATACTTGTAATTGAAGTGCTGTTGTATTTTTAAAAATATTGATATAGTTTATATAGCCTTGTGTCCACAAATACAAAAATTCTTCTTTTGCAACAGAGTTCTGAAGAAAACTAAGTCCCTGTTTTAATATTTTTCTCCTGTTAAAATGACTTTGAAGGCAACATTTTCTTCCACCAAAGTCATTAAAACAAGACATTTAATTTTACTTTGCCAAAGTAATAAAAACTAATTTTGCTTGTAACAAATGTTAAAAATTAGGTGTAATAGAGAAGAATATGAACCTATGAAATATTAATTGTTTTTTTTTTAAAGGGTATTTTTGTTCATATTTACTTGTGGTCAGTTGGAAGGAAGTAAGCACTTTGTCTCCTGCTAAGTGTGGAAGGCTTTAAATAAGTATTGCTTGGTGCTAACTTTTTTAAAGCATTACTTATGACTGACACATCCTGGTGTAGTTTGCTCTTCCCGCTAGTAACCTTGAAAGCATGTCTGTGCAATAATTGCTTATTGCTGGAACAAAAGATGGTTCTGTCTATGGTTTGTTTGAATTCAGGAAGCCGTGTTTGCCAAAGTAAAATCTTGGTGACGCAACTATGTCAGGTTTCAGCAGCCACACCTCTGCTGAGCAGTTTCAAGTTTTCAGTTTTAACCTTTGTTCATAGCCATATTCCTTTTCCAACAAGACATCTGAGGTGGTTTGCTTTCTTCCTTTTGCGCTGGAACTGTGCTAAAGAAATGCCAAGTTAGAAGGAAAAGCACCAGCAAGTACTGTTGAGGTTTCCAACCCTTCTGTGCTAAGGCAACTGGATGGTAGCAGAATAAATGGATTCTCTTCCTGATCATTGTGGTAAGGCTGGCACACGATATCCTCAAGTGTTGGATGGTATAGATGGTGTGGGATTTAGTGAATGGGATTTTATAATGAGCTAGCTGTGCTTGATACCTGAAAAGTGATGCAGAATGCCGTCACTGAGCTCCAATTGTGAAGGGATAGTGGATCCAATTGCACAGGTACTTCTTACTGCTGTAATGCAGTTTTCAGTGTGCCTCTGAGGTATTGCATTAGCATTTTTCTTTGATATTGGTGTTTAATGCAAGAATACATTTCTAATGAGCCAAGCTGCTGGAAGTGCTCCCTCTAGGACTCTGTGAATATAGTTTTCACTGCTTTATGATGAGGATTTGCCTTTCTGTAATTATGGATTTGTAAGAATCCTAGCAAAATTAATGGGTTTTGGACAGCAATTACAGTTTAGAAGTGTATATTGCTGTTCATGTGCTGGGTTGTCCCTGTGCTGTACTGGCTGAGTATTCTGACCTGTACCCAGGGCCGAGTCTCTGGTGAGTGTAACTTCTCACCATTTTCAAACTTCTAGCAAGCATTTAATTACAAATTAGCTGTTTTAACTGCTTTGGGGGGAAGAAAACCCCAACAGTTTTGAAATTAAATCCTGAAAGATCAGCATGTCCATTTCTGCCTGGAGCAATCCATATTTATGCGTGTGCATACACACACAGCTTTTAATTATCAAATACCAAGGTTTCCTACTGAGATTTCTGAAATTTGACCTTTGGATGCAAATTCTAATTTTTGTCAAGCTCCAAAGTGCTTTAAGCATTGTGTTTGAATGTTTTCTGAGTGTAGAGGGCTGAAATCAAGCGTCATGGTCTTGGAGAGCATTCAGAGCTTTGTTAATGCTGCTCTCCAGTCAGATGCGATGCCAGGGGTCAAATCTTTGTTTACAGCAGAAGTAAATGAAGCAGTCTTTTTACAAATGACTTGTGAAGAAATGATAGTAGTGGCGTGTGGAGCCTCTCTACTCTGTTGCTGCATTCAGCCGTGCCTCATCTTCCTCCTGCCTGATTTACTGGCAAATTATGGGACAACTCCCCAAGACCCTCACTGAAAGCAGTTTGTAATCTTCTACCGTGATGAGTGCAATACCACATTCATCATCACAGCCCACTGATTGAGTTAAAATGGGCACACAAAGCTCATCATTTACAAAAAGACCTTTTTTTTTCCTCCCGTCTAACTCGCTGATACTTGTGCTTATTGCTCTTCTGTGCCTGCCTTCTGACAGGATTTCCACAGCTAATCAGCACCACTCCTTTCCTAAGTCTCTTGGAGGTGCTGGTGAAGGATTCAGGCGTGTTCTGTACCTTGAGAGACTATGCTGTACTTTCCACTTGAGAAAGACTAGGAAAATGAACTTGGAAGCCCAGTTTTTTTCATGGGCAGAACTTTCCAACCAAAGCAGTGGTCACCAAATATCGAAACACTTTTTTTTTTTTTTTTTTTTTAATTAAGGATTCCTATATGGCTACTAAAGTATTTAGTGTGATTTTTCATTAGGGAAAAAATATATATATATTTCCTCACTGAATGTATTTTCAGCCATTGATATATGCAGATTTGCCTGCTGCAGAACAAATGAACATCATCTGTGTTTGGTGTGGTCTGACTAGGAGACTGAATATCTGCAGAAAGAATAGTTTCAGCTTTGCTTGAAGTGAAACTGTGATAGACACAAGATACCTGAGAGATCCAGATGCTCAAGAGCAGTTTCTCCTTAATGATAAACAGAAGAAAAGTGTGTGTGCTCCAGAAGAAGCTGGGGAATGGAATTCCATCAAGAATTGGGATAGTTGCTCAAGTGTTTGACATTTATTGAAAATTTCTTAGAACAATTTTTTTTCTTGTCTTTGTAATATGCAGGCTTCAAATTGAAATGAATTTTAAAAAGCTTGCTGGAAAAGGCAAGAGGTATACAACAGCTGTTATAGATGAAAAAGGCCTTTGAGCTTCCAGAATTGACTAACTGTTGCCTTCCCCTTGGGCCACAAAGTGGTGAATGCTAAAGTAATGTGAAAATGGGATGGTAAAAGACTTGGAAAAAACATGCAATAATCAAATTTAGGAATGTTTTAATTGAGGCTTGGTGTTCTGGCTGCGTTTAGATATAAATAATACCCACTCATTTGGAATGTGGTAACCTCTGAGAAAGGGCTGGGATGTGCGGTAGGATTTGTGTGCTTTGTTACGAAATATGTAAAATTAGGAGTGTTGATAATTAAGTACTTAAAGTTATTCTATGCAGAGATGAACCTTTTACTTGAAGACAGATTTACGTGATATTCACAGCTCATAAATCATTCTTCCATTGCCTCCCTGCTAGACTATTGGCAGTAGAATGCATTTCTCAAAATATGCCTGTTTTCAATTAGCTCAAGGAAAATTCTCTAGTTACAGAAAGAACATCCATCTCTATTACCTGCCCCAGGAATTAGCACCCAAATACATTTGCATGAAGATTACCAAAGCTTACTGTCTGTAAGTAATGATTAGGGCTGATTTTTTTAAATAGGAGAGGATAGGAAGATTTAACTCAATTGCCTTTGAAATGTTTCTAATCCTGAGATTCAGAGTTGTCATGGGTTGTGGAGCAGCTCCTCAGACATGGAGGAGTGCAGCCCAAAGCATTTTGGGCTTGGAAGGCAGGAGGATTTGAGAGCACCAGTGTGGTGTGAGTTGGGGCTCTGGTTCAGGGGGATGATGGAAAGGCAGGATGCTGCCTTGCTCACCTCAGTTGCTCTGCTCTCCTGGCAGTTGTGCTGTTTGTTGTTTTTCCTCTTCAACAGCAGTTTTCTGTACACTCTGTATACAGCCCTCCCCTGTTTTATTTCTGGACTGAGGCAATTGAGGGCTTCTTAGTCCTCTTTTATTACATCTTCTCAGAACAGCTTTCAGACGCCCTTGCCTTTTGTTTGCAATTTGCCCAGTTCATTGTGCTTTAGTTAAAAAAGGTGCTTGTGCCCATGCAATTACAGATCCCTGCAAAACACAGTTTGTTCTGTGCTCTCACAGTATTTCTTGCATGGTGAGTTCCACCTCTCCTACATCGACTTTGTTCTCTTAACTGAAGAAAAGGCAAGGGACGCTGCCAACTTTCACAAAAAGCTTATTTTCTTCCAAGGAGAATTGAAATAGTTTTAGTCTGTGACTTCTATTGAAAACCAGATTTGTGTGAACTGGCATACTTGGAATGCACAATGTCCCACTAATGTGGTCGATCCAAAATCCCTTCTTGAAGGCAAGATGGGTGATCTTGATTTGTGTGAGGTTGCCAAAATAAATGTCACTTGAAGTCATTGGCTTGCACTTAGCTGGAACAATATACCTGGCTTTTAAATAAAGCTTTTTTTTCACTGCCTGATCGTGGGTGAAGAGCTAATTTTATTCTGTTTTGCTGCTAGGGGCGGATTTCTAAGGTACTGAGTTAATTAGAACAACTATTCTCTGTTTTTCCAGGCAAAGAAGCGTTTACTTCAGCACGTACATTTCAATGTGTAAAATGACAGAGACATTTCTAGGAGCATCTTGTTAGCTCCTCTGGTGGGGAGGGCAGGTGGCTTGAGACCATATGTGTGTGTGTATATACATTTGGAGAATCTGTGTGAACATATGTCTGCTGCTTCTACAAGGTGAACATTTCCATAAATTAATATTGCTACAAGTGCCTAGATTAAAACGATGCTGGTGTGTATTTGGGCTGATAGGGCAATGCTAGGCATCTAATAATTTAAGTAGTCATCTTTTCATCATGGTCAAAAGAAGTGGGTCATTTTACAATGTGTGTACAAGGAGAAAAATGTACTCTGTGGCATTGAGACTGTGACATATTGTTCTGCTGCTTGTTGTGATGCACTGGGGCTTGGTGCTTGGGCACACAGAAGACAATGCTAAGGAAATGCTTTACACATATTCTATATTGGGAATTCTTGACTTTTTTATTAATAGCTTGTAACTCTGTGTTTCTGAGACTTGAAAAGCACTTTGGAGATCTTCACAGTTTGTGGCCATGTCATTACAAAACTGGGCTTTTAATAAAGACTTAGTGGACAGTTCTGAAGTGGCTGTAGTTTGTCACATCCAGGAGTTATCAACAGGAAGATCTGTTCTGATCAATATACCTGCTCAGGGATCTTTGTCTGCTGGCATTTCATGTGTCAAGAGCCAAAATGTTCTTTAGTAAAATTAAAAAGAAACTGACTGTGGGTTGAATTCAGCATTTGGAGGAACAGCACCTTTTTATCATGTTTTTTAGCTGGAAGGTGAGAATGGGAGAGAGGGAGGAAAGCCTTGGCCGAGCTAAGCTGACCTGTGTAGGTCATGAGTACCATTTTGTCCTCACTTCTTAAATTTTTTTAGTTACTATATCTATGGTCTCAGGCTTTTGAAGGCTCAAGGAAACTGATACGCAATTTTTATGAATTCATGTAGTAGATGGCTATCTCTTTACTGTAGGGCTTCTGAAAAATATAATTTCTCCTTTACTGGCATAATATCTTTTTAA
Source organism: Turdus rufiventris (assembly GCA_013186435.1). Classification (NCBI taxonomy): domain Eukaryota; kingdom Metazoa; phylum Chordata; class Aves; order Passeriformes; family Turdidae; genus Turdus; species Turdus rufiventris. The sequence goes on from PYHW01009916.1 coordinate 5,010,890, forward strand.
AGATTTGGGAAGAGATAATTTATTATTTAGCTATAGGTTCTGTGCTTTAATAAGAATAATATGCTTCCCTTTTACAAATGTTTTTATGCTGTTATCTGATGCATCCCATGATGTAACCTTTCACTTGAAAATCTTCAACTTCCAAAAACCTGCAAGGTGAGGCAGGAATAGAAAGAGATTATTTTAAAGCAAGACCTTACTTCATTCTTTATAATGATACTTTTAATATATATATATAATACACACATAAAATGTGTATCTATATTATATATAGATACAGATTAGTGTATATATTTATTTTAAACGATCAATATTTGCATACATGACTTTTTTTGCCAGCTTCAGTAACAATTAAGAATGCTTTTTGTTGGTGTTAAACCATTTTTGTAAAATTTGAATAGAAGCAGCATTAGGGTTGCATCTAACTCTGAGGAAGCCATGGTAGGGAGCAGAGGTGCTGTGTCTGAACAGTGCACAGGGAAGAAGGAAACACCACCATCAAACACAAGGAACCATTTGTTTCACCAGGTTGTTGTAGTGCCAGTGGTCAAATCTGCTTCAATTTTAATAATAGTTTTTGAGTTGAGGCTAAAAAATGAGAGGTCCTGCTCCTTTTGGAGTTTTACCTTTTGATTTTTAGGGAGGAGAATATGGGAACTCTGAGAATAATTGTGTCTTATTATTTTATTGCTGTCAGAATTATTTTCTGGAGGAATTTTTCTGGGGGATTGCTGTGTTATCACCACAGCCCTAAATGAAAGTTGCTTAGAATGATTTTTTTTTTTTAAACTGGAATACTACACAGGGTCATGAAAGATAGTCAAAACTAGCCTAATGCTTTGCGTTGCTTTTCAGACACAGATGCTGTTGAAAAACCTCCTTTTTCTGTGCCTTCCAGGGAGTGATTTTTGTAATGAAACATCCTGTCTCTTTGGATTGTTTGGATAGTGCTTGCACAAGCTTGAAGAGGAGAGAATTGATGCTTTGTGCATGAGGAAGCATTGTGTTTAACATAGTCAAAGACTACTATGTGCCAAATACAGAAAAGCAAGAAACTGCTCTCAATTATTGAGGGCTTACGTATTTAAGAAGGGGAAAGGTGTATAAAAGGAGGGGAAATTTCCCCCCCCACCCCAGTCCTGACTGTTTGAATTTCTTGCATATATAATTTGCAAAAAGGAAATAATCCTAATGGGCTATTGGGTCATTGGTTTATGGGCCTGGCTCCAGGAAAGCTTGAAGAGAATAATTAAGTTAAAACAATGAGACTAATCAGGCTGAGAGGGAGATGCTCAGCAGCTTCACTAGGAGGATGTTGGCTCTTGTCAATACTGTCTCCCAAGCCCACTAAGTGGGGGCTTCCTGGGGTTACTTGGCCTTCCTAGGTGGCACATGAGAGCTCTGTCTGAGCTTTCTTTTTGGGCTGGCTGTGTTTGCCAGGAGCCAAGGACCTATGCGTCTCCCAGGGTGCAGGCTGGAAGGCAGAGGGTCCTCACTGAGGTTTCTGGATTTGAGGTGGTGATTCTTGGACCTCAATTTCTTTAACTAGTCTGCCAAATCCATCAGCTGAAGGATGCTTCATTGTGATGGTGGGAATAGAGTGGCATAGAGTTTTAGAGGTCACTGATACTTAAACGGTGGTGGTAATAAACCCCATATTTAGCCTGGTCTCTTGCATCCAAACAAAACAATTTGTGTCAGTTTTCTGTGAAAACTTTCAGAGTATCAAGTTAATTTTTCTTCTCTTCCTATTGCTATATGAAACTGACAGCTTTGATTAGGACAAGGCTTTGTGTAATTTTCACATTTGGTTTGCCTATGTAAAATCCTCAAACAAAACTTATTGTAGCATAATTTCAAAGGTAGTTTATAGCAAACAAGAACATGTTGACATGCTCTCCAAAATAACCACATGTTCCTTTGAAGAAAGAAAGGAAAGTAAAAGACAAAGTTCTTGTTAGCAGGACTAACTGCTTTCTTACAAGGCAGAGAAAGCTAGTTAGAGGAAAATATTAAATACTGTGAGGAGTTTTGATTAGGTTGTATATCGTCCTTATTTATGCTTTTCCTAATTAAAAATCATCAAAGCAGCACCACTGCCCTGCAAGTAAAGTTTTGTGAAATGTTTTTTGTGCTTCTACTAAAGGGCAAAGAAAAAATCAATTTCTGCAGTCAGAAAGCCTTAATTTTTTTTTTTTTTTTTTTAAGTTATGTCCTGCACAGCTACTTTTCTTTGTGTGATTGTTTACTTTATCTGGTTTTGAACAGTAGAAATGTGATACAGAGGCAGATAGCCTGCAAACAGCAACACTTGAACATAAACTGAAGTACAAGAGAATGTTAACTCTAGGACTATATTTTCAGGTTCTTACATGCACATGCTATCTTTTCTTATATACCAGTCTTGCCAGAGCTTTTCAGTGAGGTTTAGACCACATCATTCATACACAGGAAAGAATAAAAAACTGTTTTCAAAAGCTGAAGAAGGCTTAATGTAACTTTTGCTCTTTCAGTTAGGTTTTTTTGTTTCTTGTTTTTTTTTGTTTGTTTGTTTTTAATTGACTGAACCTGCCATGTAGCAGGGATAAAAGTCATAATCAGTTGTTCATATCAAGAGCCCTTTCCCTCTTTCATAGCTCATCTTACTGCTATAGATTTGGGAGTAGGCTGCTGCTTTTCAGATGGGGTATGTTTGCCAGTTGGACAAGGCAACTTTTTTCGAAGGTAATTATTCCGAAATACTCTAGGATATGGCAAGCTGAAGTTGTGTTTAAAAACAATAAAAGCCAAGAAAGTCTGGAGAAGGGGGGTGGGGGAAAGATGTCTGGTTTGCCAGAATAGTGTCATGTTTTCAACTAAGGGGAAAGAGTTGAGGTATGAGACATGCAAAATAATATGTGAATTTGCTGAAAACAAATTATTTTAGACATGCATATGATTGCTGTTAAAGTATCATAAAGATATCCTATTTAGGTTTTAAAGCCTGCTTTTACCCAGAATACTAAAGCAAGCAACAGCATATATTCATATGCTAACAATTTAATGATTAAAAATGAATTTTAAATGGTACTGTATTTTGTACTACATCCAGTGCAGGTAGTGTTGTTTGCCTTGCAAATTTGGGAAGAGAACAAAAGGCATCATAAGGTATTTCTAATCAAAGAAATACAAAAGATGTGTACATTTCTGTTGGTATTCCAGGACAGTTAAACACACAAAAAAATGTAAAATTGCCTGTAAAATGGGATTGAAGTTCACTTTCCAACATTAGAGTTTGTGTCTGTGAGCTCTTGGATTGTGTGAGCCTGTTTTGCAGTGGGGTAAGCTGGAGGGAATTTCACTTTAATTATGAAAATTTGAGTTTGAACCAAAACCTAAATAAACATTTCCATTTTTTCTTTTAGCGCTGAGATTTTTAGCAGTGGGGAACTTCTTGTCAAAATGCTTAGTGCATACCTTGTAATGGAAATTGTGGGAGAATGTGAATAGAACAGAAATAGACCCAGCGTTTATCTGATAGTTCAACAAAAAGTAAATATTGAGATTTGTTTCTTCTCCTGTAATGGACTATTCAAGTACAGCTGACTTGGGAATGAAGGGCTGAAGGGGACAATTTCCCCAAACAGCTGGGTAAAAAAGAGAAGTTTAAATCTAGATGGGCCTGTTCCTTCTATTCCCCATGTGTTCTAACACATTTAAAGCCTTTATAAAATGACAAAGCATGAATAAAGCATAGTGTGCCCGAGGGAGCTAGCAGAAAAGTTCAGAGACATTTTTTCTACATCTCTGTTATAACAGGGACTGTACTAAATGTAAATGCCTGGCTGAGGGGGGGAACACACCATATCTAAGCTACACAAGTCCCATCCAGGAAAAATTAATTCAAACAGTAGTGAGTATATAAATGAGGTGTGCAGAGCCTGCTGAAGCTTGTTTTCAAGTTTGTTGAATACAGCTTGCCAGTCCAGATGGAGTAATTCCTCAAGCTTTGGGGCAGTGGGAGTCCTTCCACCAGCCTGTGCTTCCCCCTCATCCCCTTCCTTTTCCTGAGATCCATGCTGCCTTACATAAACATACCTACACAACTCTGTGCCTTTCAGCTCTTCATTGCTAAGCTAGAGGATCCCATGTGTTTTAGCTTCCCTTAGAAAACAGATTTTTTTTTTCTGTGCTCTGTTTTCTGAGTTGTCTTTGCTGCACCTGTTTCAGGTAAATTGGTTTTGTTTTGCTTTTGACTTGGTAGCCACAACTATATGAGTAAAACTACAGTGGTTGCCCAACACCGTATATAATGGATCATTCTGGTTTGCTGTTGAAAATGCCCATTTATTTTGTGTGTGTAGAAGTACTGCAAAGCATCCGTCTCAAACAGCAGTGGCTGCTCTGATGGCTCCCTTCTCCTCCTCCTCTCCTGCCACTGGATCATAGCAGAGGTTATTGTTCAGAGTTGCCTTTCACTTTATAGGTTTAAATTTCATTGCACTAAAGTTGTTCCAGCTATCCCAGAGGACTGTCCTGCTTCTGAGAGATGCTGTTGGGAACAGCTCATTCTCCAAACTTTGCTCTCCCAGAAGTCATTGATACCTGCTTTTTTTTGTGTGATTACTGTGTAACTTACACATAGCCCTGGTGTCACAAAACCTAACTATCCCACATCTTCTCTTTGTTTGGATATCTTATCTTTCTGTTACCTGTCTTTAAACCAGTGCTTTGTTCATCTTTAAAATGCAATATGTCTATACCTTAAATGCTAGTGTTTATCACATCGGTTCTTGCTTTAAGTCTGGATTAAGCTCACTGGTGTAAGGTCTTTGGTTCCTTTTTTGAGGAATAAATTACTCAGGTAAAATAAAATCTGCCTTCTCTTCATTTTACTGCTCAATTACATTTCTCTGATTTCTTTTGTTCAGATCTTGTCTTATCAAGGTCATGCTTTTGCACTTGTAGCACCAAAGTTTCTCTTCCTTCTCTCCCAAATGACTTCCTTTACCCCTCCCTCTTGCAGTGATTTTTGGCATATCTGTTGCTATTTTGAGTGCCAATTATTTCAGTATTGTGGAATGGAGATTATCCAGATGCCCTTATTTCTTTATTTGTAGAATAAAAGTCCCGTTTTGTCTCCACACTGTATGTGGCAATAACCATTACCCTCTCCTCATTTTCAGGGTGTCATTTTGTTATCTTTATTGAAATGGAAGGCAAAATGGGTTTTTTTGTGTTAGTTCCAGTTTGGTTTTTTTTTCCCTAAATGATCTCTTACACCTCTGTGTAGTAGTTGTCTTTCTCCCCTCCTTTGAAGCTGCTGTGCGTAGGAACAGCGATGCCCCAGGACTACTTCTGCATGGTTCAGCTCAAGCAGGCTCCCAGTTGGTTTTACTCTTCTGTTGATGCCCTGTAACTTCTAAAACATGCTTTTCTTTCTTAAGCTTTTGCACTCATGTGAAAAAAAAATAGGCTTCCTGCTTATTTTTAGTATCATTTTTATTCATCCAGGTAGTGTGGATTCCTCAGCAGATTTGTTTCTTAGCTTGGAAAAGAAACACAATACCCTCTTGCCAGACTGTTTGACTGTCTCTGGGAAGTGATCAGGAATGGTCAGGATTGGGTTGTGATTGCTGGAGCTGCTGCTCCTCTCTCCTGTCATCAGCATGAACTGACTGGGGCAGCATCCCTGACCACTGACCCAAGGAATGCTTCAGCTCTTATGTCCGTGCCACTGCTATCATTCAGTTTGTTTGGGTTTTTCAAAAAGTAAAATCTTAGTTTCTCAAGAGTTTACCCTTCTCTTTGACATTTTATGAGAGAGAATCTGTGGACAGGTGTAAATCTCTGTAGGAGATCCCAATTGTTCTCCAAAGTGATGATTCTTCTTTTTTCCTCTTTCTTCTTTTTTCCTCTTTCTTCTTTTTTCCTCTTTCTTCTTTTTTCCTCTTTCTTCTTTTTTCCTCTTTC
>PYHW01009916.1:5033172-5076916 GCA_013186435.1 Turdus rufiventris
CCCGGCCCGGCCCGGCCCGCCCCCCGCTCGCTCCGGGGCAGGGGCTCGGGCGGCGGGACCGGCCGCCCCCAGCAGGGCTCGGTGCCCCGGGACCGCGCGCTGGGCGCCCACCGGCCGGGCCGGGGCGCGGGAGCTGAGGCGCGGCGGGGCCGCTGTGGGCCGGAGGGATGGAGGAAGGCTTGTCCTGCCTGGCCGCAGCCTGCGACCCCGCGGCGCTCGCCGCCTTCTGCACGGGTAAAGTACCGCGCTGCCCCAGCGCTCCCGGCGCGCTCCGCTCCGCGCTCCCCAGCCCGGAGGGGAGGCAGGGAAGCCTGTCAGTGCCGGGACAGGCTCTCCATGAGAGGTGTGGGGCTGGTCCGCGTCCCCACGCAGCCCGCAAGGTGTGCCGGCCGGGGCACTGACAAAAAAAAGAAGAAATAAAATCGCGACGCGCGTGGGTAGCGGAGGAGGCGATAAGGATGAAGTTCTTTCCACCGACGGGAGCAGCGGTGTCCCGACGGCCAGGCCGGGCCGGGCCAGGGCAGAGCTGGGTGCGGGCAGCTCCCGCAGCCCGGTGCGAGGCGCTCCGGCGTGCCCAGCCCTCCCTGTGCAGCGCCCGGCCCGAGCGCTCCGAGCAGCCCCGTTGGGATTGCGGGGCCTCGGGCAGGCGGCACCAAAGGCTCCTGCAGCTGCGGAGAGCAGAGCAGGACTGAGCCTGCTGCGGCTCCTCTGCCTCGGGAGCCTCTGCTTGCCCTTCAGAGCTAAGGGCTTTCCCCTTCTCCCTTGATTTTTACCAGTGCTATAGTGAAAATGCAGTGTTTCAACGTATATTTCCTTTCTATAAACGGCTGCTAGCAAAACAGTATCTCTTGAGTGCAAACTAGGTAATTCATTGTAGCGTTCTGACTGCTACCAAAACTATACGGTCTTAAAAAGACCAACCAACCAACCAAATAACCCTAAGCAAGAAATGCTGTCAGAGAAACAGCGTGTTCCTCTCGTACACGGAGTGGAAGTGTTTTAGAGTGAAAGAGGCAACGGCCTTCTTTGTTTGCTGATTCATGCCGTGCAGTTGGGATACAAATTCAGCATCTCGCATGTAAAAACTTACACTTATGACCGAAAATGCGATGGTCCACAGGCGAGTTTCCTTAAAAAAAACAAACAACAAAACCAAGAGCAAGTTCTTAAATTTAGTGGAAGAAAGGAATGACCTTGCTATAGTGTACTTTGTTGCAGTGAGCAGTGTGTGCTGTACTTTATCTGCTTCAGAATTCGAAGCATTTGGTTTAGAATTCAAGATGTCGTAACCCTCGAGAAAGATGGGAGGATAAATTGGAAATGTTAACATTGTAAGTGCTTTGTATGAATTTTTGCAGGCTTGCAAGGATTTGTACTGTAGGATAGAAAAGCTAATGTTTAGCTGTTTGTCTTCTGACAAAATTCAGAAGAACAGCATTTTTTATGGCTATAGCTTGGAGCTTTGTTACCAATGTGTAGAGGTTTATGTGACCAAGGTTTCCCCTGACTTTAATGGCTTTTAACAAGAGTTTCTGTGATTGTCTTTAAAAAATGTAGCAGTGGCTCAAACTTTAGCTTCAGGCGTATCTTTAAGTTCCAAAGTGAGTGTGACATAATGGACTTAGCTTTGAGATTTGTATAGAAATCCAGCAAAATAAAATGCAAGAAATTTATTCTTTTCTGAATGCATATGTTGTATTAACTTTTTTCTGTGACTTAGGAAATTATTTTTACTAAAAAAAAAAATCAGTCTTGATATAAGACATTTTGCTGGATAAGAATTAGCATTTGTAATTAAAAGAAAACGTGGCTTTGGATATTCTTAGCAGAGCAGTGTGTTTTGTTTATTTAAACTTGTACAGTTAAACCTAATATACCTTTATATCAGCTTTTCCAGTGGCTGTGTGTTGGCTTGCTTGTAAAGTTAGACTGATAAGAAACTGGTATGATGGATAGTCAACAAGTTCCTGTGAAATTTCTAACTTCAACCTTGAGGGCTTTAGCAGCTTCACACTGGTAACCTGTATGGAAAAGCCTGAGATTAAGTTATAGAAAGTTTTTTTTTCTTTTTTTTTTTATTGGGCTATACATGCTCGTTCTTGCTTTATTTAAAGGAGCTTACAGCTTTAGATTAACAGTAGAGTATTTCAGGCAAGGGTTTTGGGTATAACACTTAATTAAAAAAAAAAAGTATCCTATAGTGATATAGTTTTCTATATGAACTTTTCTACCTTCAATTGTGATTTGTTTTGTGCACAAGTATCGTTTGCATACCTCTAATTGCCCATTTCTTGCCAAAGCGAAATGTTAATTCCTAATTCAGCAGTAAAGAACTAACATTTCCTTTTAACGTATGGGGCACAAGTGTTGATAGGCAGCTTAATCAAAATTTTTTAAAAACTTGTCTCATGTCAGTAGGAAAGACTTCTCCTTTTTTTTTTTTTTTCCTTTTTCTAATTAGCCTTTTGTAATTAAAGCTATGGCAAAGGCACGTCCCTTAGGAAGAACATAGCTATCAAATTGGGTATGGGCTGGAATTTATCTCAGATGATACAGATTAGAATAGAAATTTTCAGTTTGACCAAGGGAAATATTTACCTGCAAACATATCTTCAGCTGGCATGCTTCAGATTAAATATTCACCTCCAGCGATGCTTGGCATTGAAATTGGTATTTATAAATAGGGAAAAAACCCCAAAAAAACTCCAACATCCTGTGTTTTTAAGTTTGATTGCATTCAGATTCTTGTATGCATTTGTCCTTAATGTTAAGACTAGTAGAGTTTGCTTAGGGTTTTTTCACAGTGAGGGTTGGCCATTGCTGGAGACATTGATGCCAAAGGTGGGGCTCTGTCAGTGGCTCTGCAGGGTGCCTCAAGGGTGAGTGTGCTTCGGGCTTGGTGCCTCTAGCAAGGGGCTGTCCCTGTGCCCTGGAGGGCATCTCATCTGGCAGTGGCTTTGCCACCTGCCTCGCTGGCAGGCAGTGACAGTGGCTGGCACATACTGCTGTTCCTGCTGCCTTGCTTCCCTGCGCAGGTGCTGGTGCAAAAGTATTTAATTTGAATTAGTATCTGACATAAAGGACCGTGCTTTAAGTATTTGGGTGTTACAAGAGCCATTTTCTTTTTAGTGCACGGAGTGCTATGTGTACACAACACAAAATTGCAAATACTGTAAAGGTCAGGAGGGGTTTTCATCTCACAGCTATTTAGAAGGCCAATACCTTGCATCAATAGGAGTCTCATTTCTTTAACTTCATAGTTACCTTTTAAAACTGTACTATCATTTTTGGGTAACATTTTTTCTGTTTTGCCAGTTGAGATCTCTAGCTGGCTCCTAACGGTTCTAGGAACATGTATTAGTCATCAGAAAGGGGTTGAGGAGATAATAGTGACTTGTGCAGGGTAATGGTTAGCATTTTTTAGCAGTTGCAGAAGGTAATTGCAAGTTAAAGTAACTGCAAGCCACACTTGGAAGTTGCTGAAGTATCGAAATTGGTGAAATGTCAGAGGTGGAGTTGACACAGCAGACTTGTCATTAAAGGTCAGCTAGAAAGGTTCAGACTGCACGCACTTTCTCAGCACCGAGTCTTTGCTTTCAAATTTTGAGTAATGCCCCGAATAAAAAAGTATCTTTACGAACCCTACATCACACCCCTGCTTCACACAGTAGTTCAGCAGGAAAGAGGTGGCATTGGCAACTTCCCTCTTGCAGCAAGCTGCTTTAACCAGCTCCTTCTGCATGGAGCCAGAGCAGCTTTGAGAGCAGAACTTGCAAAGATATACAGAAAAAGTGCTGGACATAAAGCTCCTGCCCTGTGAGCAGGGAAGAAGGAATAACCAGACATGACAGCCATTAGTCACAGTTCTTTATTGTGTGATGAGAAGATGTCCTTGTGTCATAAAAACAGGATTTAAGTGACATGTCTTCTTGCTTTGCTTTGCTCCTCTCTTTGCTCTTCTCTTCTTTTGTTCTTTGTACGTTCTAAAAATGCATGACTTTGTTGGGGTTTACCCTTGTTTGCCTGTGAAGCTTTTCAGACGCATTTAAAATGGTGGTAATACTCACAGTCTAATTTCTGATACCTTTGAAATGAATGAAAGGGAGCGTTCATTTCCATGAGAAACTGGTTTGAGTTGACCCTCCAGTTTTTTGCATGTTTTGACTTATTTGGTAAGTGCCACAATGTCTTTATCATTGAGGTATTTTGAAGGGGCTTTTCTTAGAGGATAGGGGAGAAAAAGAGCTGCAAGTGTGACCCTGAGCAGTTTACACTGATGGTGTGCAGTTTCTGTGCTGGGATTATGCTCTGTGTGTGTTGGCAGAGTGGCCCTGAGGGCTGTTGGGCAGGGGTTTGGCAGGAGCTGGCCAGTGACCTGATCCTCAGCTAACTGGGGATGGAAAAGGTTTTCTGTCAGGTAGCCACCAAGAACTGTGTCCTGCAGCAGAAAAAGCAGCCTGATCCTTCAAGGAAAATCACCCCTTATAGCAGCAGCCCACAGTTCGACTGGTTTAAGAGCAAATGAAACCATGAACCATGCCCAAGACAGTAGTACTAAAGACTGAATCAATACTGAAATTTGTTGTTTTGACTTTTGATGTGATCTTCATGTACAGAAACAAACTCCATGTCTCTCAGTGTTTCTGCTTGCTTTCAGCTTCAGAGTCTTGAATGATTATTTATGAACAATATTGAACTGAAGAAAACATCTAAAGGCTTTCACTGAAGAAATTTTTTCAATGCCCATCTTTACAATATTCTATGCATTTTTGCAATCAAGGAAACCTTTAGTAATAAAATCAAAAACTGCTGAGAAGAAAAACATTGACAAACTTTTTTTTTTTTTTTTGTTTATAAGATACAGTTCAAACTTTTAAAAACTATCACTCTGTACTATAAATAAGTCTAACTGTTTTGTTAGAAATTTGTTCAGTGGGGGCAGAAGTGTGCTCCTGGCCCTGCTGTGGCAGGGCCACTTGTCCTCTCCACCTTTCTGGGAGGTGTTCCCCAGCTCCCCCAGGTGTTCCTGTTGCGTGTCACGGAGTGCTCTGGCATGAGAACTTTATCCTGTGCAGCTTGCAGGCTGCAGGGATGGTCACACCTAGTTGGAGCGTGGGCTTGCACGGGAGTTGCAGAGGGCTGAGTGAAGGCGGAAACTCGGAGCATGTTGACACAGTAGGTTAGTAAATGTGGATTAGTAGGTTAAACAAGCTGGCATTTAGTCTTGAGTAAGAGCAGTGTGCCTGAGTAGTGTGATGCTGTTAGCTCTCTTGGGCTCTCTCCCTGATGCAGCCCAAAAAACAAATTTTGTTTAAAAATAAAATAAAATATAAGTCATCAAATGAGATTATTGGAAAGGTTAGAAGATGCTGAAAAGTTACAAAATAATTTTGACCCTGTTGATGTATTCTGTTGTGGTGGGAGGAATATTTTTCATGCATGAAGGATCCTGTTATTTTGGTTGGCAGTATTATGTGGAAATAGTATCCTCCTGGATGGTTCTTTTATACGTATAAATAGCTGAATTAGCATAGCTAATGCTTAGTAAGTGTATGGGGAATTAATCAGTCCTAAAACATAAGCATTAGTGGAATAAACTAGATAATTCAGTGCTTTAGGATAATAGCTGCTTTCAGAGTAACTATTATCTTTTTGGCTTTAGATTGTTCTCCCCACAGTTATCAAACAAATACAAATCTCCTGGGTTTAAAAAAGAGAACAAAACTGAATTGCAAACACTGGAGACCTACAATATATAGCTTTTTCCAGAGTACTTTTCAATTTATGAGTTGGAGTGTATTAGTAAAAAATTTGTGAACTTTTATTTCTCTGGATTCAGGCAGACCTAACCTAGTACTGCAGTTCCTGATCTGTTATGAAAAACTGGAAGTGTTACCCAGTGATAACCAGCGAAGAGCTTTGACATAGGTCTGCAAGGGACCGACAGATGGGTTGAATGACAACTCAGAGGCTCTCTTGGTTGCGTTTGTGCTCGTGTACTTCTGCAGAAAAACATTCCTGCTTTTTCTCAAAATTGTGTCCTTTGGGAAACAAAAATTTCTCTTTCTGAGGTGGCTTTGATTGTTATCAGTTCTTAATTAATTCCCTAATTTTTGAGGAGGAAGAAAGTAAATGGGGAAAAAAATGCAATGTACTCGTAATTTGTGAGACTGCTGTCACTTAGGCCCAACCATATTGAAGACTCATTTTCCTGTCAAGTATTTGTAGCACTTGCAGTAATTGTAATACTGAGCATACCCACAATCAGTCACGATTGCTATTTGCAGGGCTATGTTTTTTACCTAAAAGCTGTTGTTTGCAGCAAATAGTGGGAAAAGAAAGCGGAAGATTTCCTCTGCTTCAGAGACCCCATCTGTAGGAAAATCAGATCAGTAATCTGTTTATGATACAAAATGTGATATATTTAAGCAACGGTAATAGATATATCCCTTTTGAGTGAACAAAATTTGGCAAACATCCCACACAGAAGTGTGTTTCCTTGCAGGATCCTTTGAAAAGAAAGGAAAAAGTATCCCTATGGAAGGGCATTTTTTCCCGTGTAAGCAAATTCCATGCACACATGCATGTGATTTATCAGCAGTGATTGTGATAGTTCAATTTTGTGTAGGACTTCTACATAAAATACTTTCAAGGTGAAATTTTAGAAGGTCTGAGCCTGCCTATGTCAACCAAAGTGATTGATTTTTCTCTGGGAAGTTGTAGCATCGTGAAACGCTGTTTCCAAGTGTTTGTGTTTGCTTTGCTTCAGTTCTGAAATCTGCTTTGTGGTTTGGCCTAAATATACAGGTGAGGCTGAATTCCTCCCTTTTCTGGGGAGTTTTCCATTTTAGGTGTAATAGTGTCAGGATTAGCAACTGAAAATATGATTGAAATTGGCTTCATTTTTATGTATTTATTTCTGCAGAAGCAGCCTAACTGCAACTTTATAAAATAGATGTGCAGTCACACATAGAGATGTCTGCCATGCTCTTCAAGAGTTCTTCCTTGTCATGAATTAAATCTGTTTCATTCCACAATTACCTCACTGGTTGATAAGCATTTGTGGGAACTTGTTGATAGTGTCCTTGCTAAGGAAAGTGTGGCAGCACTTGGTGACAGATCTGCAGTCTGAATTGTTTAAAAGTCTACCTTTGCAAAATAACTAATGTTAATGTTTCTACAGCTCTTGAGAAGCAGCATGTTGCAGGACAGTCAGTCTCCTGTCAGGCAGCAGCAGCCACAGTAACTGGAAAGGTGTGAGCAATGCTTTCCACCCACACCTTGTTTACAGCTGTTACTTCACCGGGGCTGTTTCACTGCTAACATAACAGAATGAAAAGAACTTAACTAAAGAACTGCTCAGTTTTATTGTATTTATACTCAGTCCCCCGTTTTGAGGGTGGCTGTTGACTTTCACCAGAATACATACTTCTTATTGCTCTCTGGCCTGTGTTTTCTCTGACACATAAAGTGCAGATATTCCATTTATTTCTCAGTGGTTCCTCCTGTGTAGTAACTGAATTGGAGATTGTGACTAATGTGTGATGAGTAGCTGCAGATACCACCTTCCAGGTTGGCTGTGTGGGAGCCATGTGCTTTATCCTTGAAATCAAGCAGATAGCTTAGCTGTGTCTGTAGTATGTCTGGTCTTTTTGGAGATGGGTTAGTTCCTTTCCATGCTGAAAGCCCCCAACCAAACCAAACTGCTGTGGGTTTGGTTCCATCTGGAGTAAACACAAGATGTTGTAGAGATGTTCCTCAAGCAGTTGCTGTAGCTAAGGAAGCTTCTTCCATAAGGTAAACAAAAGCAGGATTTTGATTGCTGCTGTTGCAAATGTTGTTGGATCAAGTTTGTGACTAGGGCTTTAATTTCGCATTCCTAAGAATCGATGGACTTTTAAAAATACCAAAACCAGACCTTGTGTTGGTTCTTGCTTACAAGATACAGGAGAGGTTAATTGGCTGTGAGATGGTATTCCCTGCAGCAGTGAGGGTAACATTTATATCACAGAGCTGGGATAAGGGCTGCCTTCTGCAGGAGATGCTGCCTGGGGGATGGACAAAGCATTGCACAGCACAGCCATCTGCTGTGGCAGAGCTGCAGGTGGATGGTCATGAGAGAAAAACTAACACTGGAATGAATACTTCCATCTGAAGGCTTGTCTCTTAGAGGTGATTTTTTCAAGGGAGGGAGCAGATTGTCATCCTTAGGTTTTGGATAAGAAGATACAAAGAAGGATAATAACTCCTTAAGGCGACTTTAGCTTGTTGGAGTGGAAGTTCAAAGTTGGCATTTTACTGAATGGGCTCTGGTATGAAGAGGTAATAAAGCAGCAGCCACATAGGGTGGTGAGTAAGTGGAAGGAATTCCTATACCTGCAATACTAGAAAACTAAGATAAGGCAGTGAGTTGGTGAGTCTGTTTCAAAACAGGTTTTCCCTTTTATCAGAAATCGCCATGTCCTGTGACTTTGCTAGCGCTGCTGCCTCCCCCTGCTCTGGTGTGAGCATGTTTCTGCTGAGCACCAAAATGCTCAGATCCTGCTTTTTCCAGCAGTGCTGAAAGGGAAGGCTTTCCCTGCAGGGTAGATGAGTGCTTTGGGAGAAGGAGGTCTGTATTTCTTTGGGAAAAGAAATTAATACTACAGGCAAGGATTCTCTTTTTCTTGATGGAGTTTTGCATAGTGACACGATAAATTTGCACAGAATGAGATCAAAGAAACGGTTTGTACAGTGGTATTTTTGATGTTACAAATTAGATATTTATGAGTCCTAGGGGAAAGAAATGCACAGCACACTGAAGTAGCCAGTACAAAAACTTTCAGAAATATTCCAACACTTTTATTTACAGGGATAATGTCTTACTTGATTTCTAGATAACAGAAACTGGAGATTATTCATTTGTATGCCAGAAGTTGAGTAGAATTTTGTAAGTAAGCATTGCATGGTACAAAATAAAATGTATCCATAAAAGAAGAGTTTATTTTTCTTTGCCTGGTGTTATGTCACTTAACGATTTCAGTGCTTTTCTGTTTTGCTGCTGAAATGATACTCTAGAATTGATGCGAGTATAGCAATTTTAGGGTAGAAACTTCTTTCCTCTGGGGCAGAAACTTACTTGTTAAAAGCATACCACGAACAAAAACCCGGTTAGGTTAGTTGCCCAAATAAACAATAAATATTTAAGATATTGGAACATTTCCTGAAGTGTCACATTGAAAGTGTGTTGATACTACTGAATTCAAATGTTTTGCAGCAGAGGAGATGCGCTGCCACTAATGGAGAATGTTGGACTTTGCCTGCATTGTTGCAATCTAAAGATTTTGCAAACTTGCATTTTATTCATGTGTTACTAGAAAAGTATCTGTTTTGGGAATAAAGCTTGGATAATAAGAGGTAAGCTGAACTGGGGCTTAAATTCTAAAAAAAAAATAAAAATAGTCTAAATATATGGACATTTCTTTGAGCGTGAATTAGCACCATCACTCTGGCAAGAACAGTTAAAAAATAAGTGGTCCTGGGTAGGGGGGGGGCGGTGTAGAGAGAGATGGAGAGTCTGAGATTACAGTGAGTGTGCTTTTTTTTCTCTTCTTCCCTTCTTCCTCTCCCCCAACTTTTCATTTACAAGCCTCCAGATCAACCTCCTTGCCTACCACATAACTGCTGGTACCTGTCTGTGCAAATGAGTTTGCACAGGACTCCAGGAAAACCAGTTTCAGATGCTCTCATGTATCTCTGTGAACTGTGTGTTCGCTGGACTTTGTTTTGGATAGCAGTACATTTGTCTGAGCCTGACTGTAGTTACCATCATTCATTGTGTTGAGCAGATCAGTGACAACTAAGGCTGCCATCTTCTTGTAGATTTGTGTATTAAACACATAAGGTTAAAGAAGCGTTTTTTAAATGGGAAGTCGGAATGAACTTAAAAGTCAGAATTTGGGTTGTTCTTCAAGACTATTTACATCATGTGGGTAGTAAGATGGAGCTTTTAATTATTTGGTCATAGTCTCCTCCAAGTCAGAACTCTGAAAAGATGATTCTTCCTATAAAAGTAGTTGGTTGGTATTTTGAGTTACCTTTATTTCCTTTGAGTGTCTCTTTTATTTTTATGGGAAGGCTCTTAATCTTGAAAAATGGCATGCATTTAAACCCTGACCTTGCTGCAGCACTTAGGGTAGTTCATTGGTAGCCCACAAGTGTTAATTAACCTTTAGGCAGTGTGGGATGATTAATTTAATTTAATTTAACAGATGAAGAGTGAAGTTTAAAAGAGATTAAGGTCAAAAGCCTCTGCTAATTACCCAATTTTCTAATTAACTAGTTGCCTAATTTGAAACTAGAAAGGCTTGATTGTCAAAGTGCATAGGAAGGACTACCCTGTATATGTCGAAAGCCTGATTGCTTCTGATGGGTTTACCTGTGAGAGCAGGGCACTTTTCCACACTGATGTCTGCTGTTTTGGGTTAGGCACAGCATGCAAGCTCCTCTGCAGTGTGGCTTTGGGAGTGCAGGAGAGATGCTTTCCTACTCTGTGTGCTGCTGTGGCCACCCTGGAGCCCCAGGCAGTGGCTGGCTTTGTCTCTGTCCTGCAGAGCTAAAGCCTGTTGAGTTTCTCCATAGGCTGGCTTGGGTGCCATCTGCTTTTGGTGCCGGGAGGTGAGTGGTGGCTGAGCCTGCGGTGGAGGGGAAGACTTCAGGGATGTGGTCCCTCTTCAGCATATGAAAAGTTGTTTTCTTAGAAAATTTTAGCTAGATCAGTTTGGGCATTAGGAAGGACTGAGATTAACCTACACCGTTTCATGATTGCTTAATTTGTTACTTTTAAGTTAGCATTTTAGCATGAAAATGTTCTAACACTTCTAGCACAGTATGAAATATTTCCAGTGAAGAATACTAATCTATATGTGCTAAAGCATATACAACGTACAGCAGAGCAGTTTATTGCAGCTGTCTCTGGTTGCTGTGTGAATTTCCAAGCATCTGTTTTAGAAAAGATGCCCCCTGCCCTTCTCCTTACATTGACATGAAAATGGGCAGCACCAAATATTGATAAGAGCTTGGGGTGGATGGGATAGCTGCTGAGCCATTTATATGGGGGATCCCAAGTAGGTGCCCGTAGCCACCATGAATTCTGTCTATGGACTGTAGAGGTCACTGATTTGAGCAGAAATAGTATTTTAGAAGGGGTAGGGCTTGTCTTGCAGGCTGAAGGCCAAGCATTGAAGAGCAATATCACGCACAATATCTGGAACATCAGGAGCCAAGCAATGTTAGGGGAAGAAAAGTCCTTAAAAACCACAAGGCTTTTTAAGCAGTGGGTGGGGGGAAACCCCTGAAGGGTTTTACTCTTGAGATGCATCTCAATGGAGGTGGAGCTGATAGGAAGTATGCAGTTGGGGAAGGATGTGAGGCAGTGCCTGCATAATTATCTGCCTCTTCAAGTAATCAAATGGATACCAGTGTCAATTATGAGAAGTGTCCGCAAGTGTTTGTTCTGTTTTTGCAGTCTGCCTATCAAAGCTAGTATCAGCAAGTATGAAATACAAAACTTTTGTGCCCAGTAAGTTATACAGTTACTGGAAACTTAGGCAAACAGAACACTCAAGTTGGTCAAATATGGTATGGGTGGGTCTGTGCCCTGTGCATCTCATGCTGATGGATTTCTAGATTATCTGTATTAAAACTAAATGTTGGCAGCAGCAGATACAGAAGCTTATTACAAAAAAATCTTTATTTTCTGTAATTTGTGGTTATTATTGGCTTATTTTTTGTCAGGATGTTTTTGTGTCATCTTTTAATCTTTCTCCTTCCTTTGCTTTTTCATGTCAAAAATAAAAATACATGAAAGTCTGTGTGCACAAATCTGTCTAGCATGTACAAATAGAGCTACTAATTGTTAGGCATGAAGTGGTAAATCATCTTATATGTCAGAACAACCCTTTCAAACTAAGTTGCTTCAAAACATGGGTCATGTTCTTTATAATATAATAATGCAGGCTCACAGACATGAACATGCTTCAAACTGACCATAAAACTGTTCACAATATTGAGGACCAGCAGCAATTTTTGAACTGCAGAATATTCATGGGTTTCAGCAAAATCATCTTATGGATAATCTACAGACAATTAAATACTGCTTTATATGAACTTGTGAGAAATTGTTTGTGGAATGGCTAGTGTAGAGTAATATATCCTTTTTTTATTGTTATTAACTACTTGAGGGGGTAAAATTAGATGGGTCTATGAAACATTAAAAAATCTCATGAGCTGTGCAAGGAAGACAGTCTGGTTGATGTGATGGTCCTAGAGCAGCATCAATCTTGAGCAAATGAGTGGCGTGTGACAATGTGTTCTTCCTGAAAACCTGAAGAAATGTCACTGAAGGAGACAAATTTAAGCTTTAGCCAGTGTTGGAAATGTTAATGTATTGCACTGTCTGCAGTCAGCGATTTGCCTGTACCTATCTCGAAACATTTTCATTATTACTCTAAAAAGAAAATGAACTTACACTTCTGTCACAAGTATCAAGTGTGAGATCAAGCAGTGCATTAGTTTTAATTTAGTGTAGAAAAACTGGAAGATTAAGGAAAATAAGGAAAAGCTAGCAAAGGAAGTCAAAGATTTGTGAAGTAATTGAGAGAGTTAAAGGCCAGAGTCTTGTGCTTGCAGGAAGGGAGAGCTGGGAAGAACTTCCCATCCACTTCCTTGCCGTAAGCTGTAGGATAATACAGTGTCGTTTGGGTTGCAGGGGGCTCTTTGAATCCTCTGTGTTTGTGTAGTGTGCTTCCATTCCCATTCTTGTATTCTTTCCATGACTCACATCCTTTACAAAATTGTGCATGTGCTGGCATTCAGAGGAGATACTGTGAGCAAAAGTATAGAGTCTTAATTCTACTTTTTTTTTTTTTGTTGTTGAAAAGTATGAATTACAGATTTGGAACATAATTCTTGATCTTAGTAACTTTTATAAGCTACTCTTAAAACAGGTGATCTGCAGAAAACTGCAGAGAGTTTTCTTTCTCATAACATGTAGGAAAAATAAATTTGTCAGGTATCTCTCTGTAAATATAAGCCAAATTTAAGTCAAAGTTTTCAGTGCTCTTTGGAACAAAAATTGCAAGTTATACAAATACATACTTTCCCTCACACGTGAGGATATCATGGTCCTCGTAATAAAAGGTTCTTTGGGGGTGGTTATCTCCTGAAATTGTCATCCAGGTCTTTATACCAGTCCCAATAATTCTGTTCCTTTTCCCTGATAAAAGACTCTTACCACTCTGGGCAAAATGTAGAAAATCGTGTGGGTGCCTTAGCAGCCACGGGTTTAAAATTACCTGTGGTTTATGTGGCTTTATTGGGTAAAACACAAGATTTTCCACCCTATGGTTTAAGTTTCCATGTGCTGGAGTTTGTAGATTTTTTTTTTTCCCCTGAAATGCTGCTTATGTCTAAAATTAATTCCTTGCTTAGATTTAGTCTAAGCTGGGAGGAATTGACTCAGAGGGGTGATAATGGATGCTCTGGTTTTGTTGAGGGGGCCCAGAATAGATGGTTCAGTAGTATGATATATTTTTTTCTTTCAAATGTAGCCAGTTTAACATTCTAGGCAGCAAATGATGAAGGATGAATCTTTTCAAATGTTGGTACCCTCATGTGTCTGCTGGATGACATGTGAGGAGTGATGCGTGGCTTGGAAGGTTTAAGTACTGTCACTATGTCCTGGTTACTCCTTTTGGAGTTCCTGGCCCAGGTCTAAGGGGTGGTTGGAATTGCCACCTTGTTTGATCTGCTACCACTGGTTTGATGCCTGTAGCTGTGAGGAGTCCCACACAGAGAAACCTGTCTGACAGGGCTGCTCACTGACTATGAGAAATGAACCTTCATTTTTAGGGTCATCCTTGTGTCCCATGAGGACGGAATACTAGCTCCACGTATGTCTCTTCTTTCTCCAAAAGCAAGGGAAGAATTGATGTGTTCCTGGCTGAAATTAAAAATCAAACTGATAAACTATGAATAAGCCAGTACATTTTATTTTGAAAGTTATAGTGCTCTGTGGTTAGACACAGCATGTTTTTGCTGTCATTTGAATGCCAGTACTCTTACTTTAAACCAGTTTTTAAGACTGAAATACCTTAGATTCACTTCTCCATGGATGTCTTCTCACTACTACCAGTGAGCACTGTAGATGGTGCTTTTTTCCACACTTGATCTTGTTCCCAGTGTGTCTTAATGGCATAGGTTGTCAACAGCTTGAAAAACATGACCAACACATCAGAAATGGTTATAAAAATAACCCGATAACTAAAAACGTATTTTTAAAATGAATTAAATTCATGAATCAATAATTGACTGTACTTACAAATTACTTGCTCTATTTGCTTGACTGGATTCCCTCTTTAAATAACTTTCTCTCTGATTTAATAAAAGAGGAGCAGCTTATGGAAGGCGTGGATAGATGCATGTCTATGTCAGCACAAGGAAAAGGACAGATATTTAGGAGTGGGTGAAGAGGAAGGGAGGAGATGGAATTTTGCTTCCCATTGACTGACTTTATTCTTGCATAAGAGCTGTTTCCTCTCTGAAGGGGGAGGGCACGTCCTTGAAGGAAGGGATTTTTTTTTTTTTAGCCTCTTTTGAAGTAGTTCTTTAGATTATTAAATATGTTTTAAATGAAAGAAGAAATCTGGAAGAGATTTTGAAAGCTTCTGTGAAGAAAAAGCGTAACTATGAAGATTTGTCAGAATGATCTCATGAATTCCAGCTTTGTTTACTTTCAGGGCATCTTCTTTTAAGATAATCCCTGTTGAGTTACTTTTCAAGATGCTGCCAAGAAGGGCATGTTGGAATTCAGTTGAATATTTGCTGTAATGGGTGAGATAGTTGGACTAGGGATTATTAGTTTTAGTTCTCTAATAGTTGCTAGGGTATGTGGTTGTCATCACTTGAAACAGATGCCACTTCTGTAGAATGATAAAGAACTAGGAAATGTCTTCCAAGTGTGCTACTGTATTCCTTAATCAAGGAATCAAATTAGTCTTGATTTCCCAGTGATATCCTTGCCCTCCAGCTTCTTTCAGTCGCTGTGTCTCCTGTGCCTTCTGTGCAATGCACAGCTGCCACTGGTGGTTTGGAACCTCCCATTGTACAATGGGGCGCGTTGCTTTACCTGGTTTGGAATCAGCTGAATGGCTCAACCTCCTCAGCCTTCTCCTTATGCCCCATTTCTGTAGCTTCTGCCCTCTCTTGTGTTGAGAGGGTCCTTCTGCCTCTGTGCTGTGCCAAGGCTCGAGCCTCACAACACAGCTCACAGAGGAGACCGCTGCTCAAATCCTCTGCCATCTCATCGGATGGTTTGAGGTGGTCAGAGCATTGCAGCTCACCCTTACACAGGGCAGAAATACTTGTTCTCCTGTTGTTCTTCAGAGTTCTAATTAGTGACATAACTGTGCCTTTGGGAGCTGCAGCAGCCAGCTAATGCACCCCAGTTTTGGGGTGCTGGGGTTCAGCAGCAGCAGTCTGGTCAGCGTTAGTAGTTCATGAGAAATAAAGGTGTCCAGAGATGTGCAGAGCGTTGGCTTCTGTGCTCATCAGAGACCAATCCGCCTTTCCTGGTTTGGTAATTACTCTTGTTTGGACTCTACACAGGGAGCTCAGTAAGATTTGGCTTCTAAAATGATGATTTGACATAGCTACTTACTCCTTTTGCAAATGTTTTATAGTGATCTGCTCTGTATTTATGCAGCCTGGGAATGTATCCATAATTTATCCATNGAAAAAAAAAAAAAAAAAAAGAAAAAAGTTGAAAAAGTTGTGGGGTTTTCTCCCTTTTTTTTCTCCCCTTTTTTTAAGGAAATGTCAAACTGCTTTCTTCTGTTTGGACTGCTACTCAGTGTAAGAGAAGTTACAAAGTTGATAATTTGAAAGTGATTGTTTTCTGAAGTGTTCATTCTGTCTGGAACACTGCATCTGTTCAAAGGATAATACTTGCAGGATAGCAGAAATATGAATTAAATGGTATTTTGAGTCCATTTACTTTCCTGAAGTAAAAGCTTTTCACCATGGGTTAATGTACATTTACCTTGGTTCCTTTTTGTATGCTGCATGGGTATGTATGCATGTAGGAACTTTACCCAGCTTCTTAAACCAGATGGGGGTTTATGTTTTGACCATGAGGGTTGTAGTAAAAAATCTTGCACCGTCCTTTTTAACCATGAGTAAGTGTCACAGGTCTGGTTTTGTAAAGTCCTGATGAGAGAGCATTCGGTGTGGAGTCATTAAAATCAATTTTCTGCATATAGGGAGGTACAGTTATGAATGATGGTAATAACAGTTTTTTTGTTGAGTTCTAATCTATTGCCTCTGGATCTTGATTTGATTATGTACTATGTTAATTAATTAATTATTTCCCCTGCTGTTCTTTCCATCAGCCAGAATGAATATAGTACTAACCATGAAGTGTACACTTCTGCTTTTGCTTTAACCAAATAGTGAATTGACACAATATTCCAAACTGTCATCTAGGGTTGGTTTATTATTGTAATCTTAACTGTTCCTTTCGATTCAATAGTAATTGTGGATACATTTCATTACTAAAGGGTTTTTAGGGTTTTTTTAGAAATTCGTTGTAGGAATTTTGTTTGTGTTGTGAAAGTATTAATTATGATGCTTTATTTTGGTTGGTTCAATTCTTGGTCCTTCAGTAGTGAGTATCATGTTTTAACTGAGTGGAATTTGGCATTGAATTCCTTAATCTCTTTCACAGTGAATTCATTGGAGGAATTTGGTTTAGTATTTCTTTTGTTTTCATGTATTTTGAAAGTGTCCCTACACAAGTATTGCAAAGATTAATGCTTTTTTTTTTTTTCTTTTAATGGGAAATCAAAATATTAGGATTGTGGCTTATATAACTTTTTTCTCCTTGGTGTGTATTCCTAAGATTAGTGAAAACTAAAATTTAGATTGAATAGAATCACAGTAATAATGCCAGCTATTTATCTTTACATTTAAATTTGCTGTATTTATTTTGTAGAATAAAAACTTAATTGAGCTATATAGGACAGGTGAATTTTTATATGGCTATATTAGAAGTTCCTTACTGAGTTTTTAGGAAGCTTTAAAGCGGATGGATAAGGAATTCAATACCTTATGATTGAGCGACATACGCTTTTACAGGTATATTTTTTTTAAGTCATTGGCCTATGATTTATTACAATAGCCAAATACAGAAATCTGTTATGTGTTATTTTGGCTTGGCAGAAATAATGCAAAGAACTGTCAAAGGCAAAGAGTAAGCAGAAGCTGTAATTTCCTTTTTACCACTGAAGAATAGATTTGGCCGAGTTAGGCCTTCAATGCTAATCTATCTCTGTGTGGCCAAACAGATTTTTGGAACCTTTTTGTAGTGCATTTATTTTCTCTGCACTTCAAGCCAAATATTATAAGGTTGTATGTTTTTTGGCACATCCAGGGTGGTGATGTGAAAAAAGTTAAAGAGAAGGAATTGAAATTAAGAACTCTGATCTAGACTATTTAACTTGAGATTGCCACTTGATGCAATTAGGTCATTGTTAACAGTACTTGTAGGTTCAACTGTGGACTTTTTTTTTTTTTTTTTTTACTTTGGAACTTGCTTTAATTATGGGTAATAATTAAAATTCTTAAATGTTCCACAAGAATACATTGCAGAATTTTACCACAGTTTTATACCTTTTTGGATAATTCAATTGGGTGTTTGAGTAGGATTAATTTGTAAGCATTTTTTCCCAGGAAGCACATTGCCTCTTGTGATTTCAATAGGGCCATGCTCCTTAAGCCTTCTGTCTTAGCTAATGATTAGTAATGATTTCTGTCTTGAAGCATTAGTTTGATGTTTGCCATAATGTCCATTTCTTATTTACCCGAACATGTTTGTTAGAATGTGTTCAGTATTTAAAAATGATGGGACAGGCGTAATTGTGGTGTACATGCCTTTTTGTGTGGTTTTTAATTCAGAACCAAGCATTTCAATGCCTCTTTCTGCTCTGCTTTGCCTCTGTACAGATGACAGCATCTCAGCTGCGAGCACCTCCGATGTCCAGGACCGTCTTTCAGCCCTGGAGCTGAGAGTGCAGCAACAAGAAGATGAAATCACTGTGCTAAAAGCAGCCTTGGCTGATGTGCTGAGGCGTCTTGCTATCTCTGAAGACCATGTAGCTTCTGTGAGAAAATCAGCACCAAGTAAAGGTAAGCCCAAATTTGGTAAACTCTTTCTAGAGTCAGGCTGTGTTATCATGTCAGAATGTTCTCCATTGGTCACTTGTTTTTTCCCTTTTCTCTCTCTTGTGGGAAGGCAGATCTATTTTGAGCTGGAGGGGTTAGGTTTATAACAGTGGCTTAAATATATATGGCCAACAAATATCTGAAATATGCTTATTAATTCTGCTCTTTGCTAATATTGTTATGTTCTTGATACCCCTGAAAATTTTCCTTATTTCTTGCTCAAAGGTTCCTGTTTTAATTTCAGTGGTGGAATGTTAACCTGCCACTGGAGGTTCTGGGGCTCATGGAAAATTTGAGTCTCAGCTTTGACTTTGCCTGGGAATTACTCAGCTGAAAGGCTGTATTAGAGATTACATTTTCTCTTGCTTTGAATTATAAATGAAACAAAAAACAGAATACATTGCCACCAAATAAGAAGGCTTTCTGAATGTAGTTAATTTTTGTTCCAGGTACAGAGGTAACTCATCTCATGTAGATCTCATGTAAGAAGTGCCCATGTAAGAGCAATATCTCTTTTGGTTAGTCACTAATAATTTTTATATTGCAGCACTGAAATATGTATGGTTGTTTAAAAGTAAAGAAACTAGACGCTTTTAAACTAATTTTTATATGCTTCCCCCCTCCTCTCTCTCTTCCCCCTACATGTCATTTTGTGTTCTGGAAAAGTATTTGAATCGAGTTTTGAACTTATTCCAACTTCAAGTTATGTATTTGAAAAGAATTATGGCTGTGTATGTTTCTGGTACATATAAGGTCTCTGATTATATAAAAGATTAGGTCATATTTCAAATAAATCACAGTTTTAATTCACCATAATTGCATGTAACCACATCAAGCCATGCAGCACAGACATCTCTGGGATCAATCCCTGTGTGAGTCTTGCAGGAGTGCCAGTGTAATGCTGAACTGATACAACATACACTGTGCTTGTTTGGGTGACCTCTTCATATAAGCTGAAAACGCTGAAAGTTTGAATCATTTCAGATGTGACAGTGAGACCAAATTCCTTAATTGAGTGTTTTTGCAGTCTCTCTGCCAGATGGAAGGAAGTCATGATGCTTAATTGGCTTGGTCTCTGAATCCTGCCATTCTCTCTTGCTTGCTAAATGGTAGACTGATGTCATCTCTGCTTATAAATGCAGCTTTTATCTACCCAGTGTACATGTCTGGCCTCATCAAGATTGAAGCTTCTTTTTCAAACTCTTTTGAAATACAGCTTTAGTAGCTATTTCGACTAAATCAGTCTGCTATCCATTATGAGAAAAAGAAAATGTCCAAGTGAAAAACTGTGGGCAAAACGTGTGCACCATAGTGCCTTATTCTTCCTATTTCAATGCAGAGGGGCTGGGTGTGTGCAAACATGGCTAAAAACCTTTGGCTTGGTGCTGTCTAACACCCAGCAAACTTTGTGTACAGGCAGGGCAAACTTTCTGTGTTCTGCAAAATGCCTTGGGGTTATCTCCTTTCTGGGGGTCTTGAGACAATACTGTATTCTCTAGGTCCATTTGTTCAGTGGAAAATAAACTGATTATTTGGGAGAGGCAGAGCAGAGGGAGGGTGGAATGTCTAAATATCTTCAGTTTGGTCATATTATATCTCTACAAATGAATGGCAGCAGCATGGAACTGTGAAGAAAGAGATGGAAACAGGGACAGATTACGTGTATAATCTAATTCACTGAATTTAAATGAATTATGACTAATTGGCACTGTATTTAATTGGTGATGGATGTGTTCCTGTTGTGTTCAGTTACCCAATACCACCAGACAACACATTTACTTCACTGTTAATCATGAAATCAGCTGTATATAGAATTCACAGGAGAAAATTTTTACATACAGAGACTGGAATTTCAAGAGACTAAAATTAGACTTGAAGAGTAGACTTGGAATTAAAACAAGTTCATACATTACTTTTTGCAATACTCTGGATTCTGCTTTTGATTTCTGTATTTTACATTCTTGCAATGGCCAAAAAACTCTTGCAATGTCTTAACAGAGATAAAAGTGTTATTTTTTTGATTAAATAGAATTAGAAGATCATCTGAATTGCCATACAAAAATAATAGTGAAAGAAGTAATTGTTGGGTTTTCTTTGAAGTACTATGCATGCGTATGACAGATTCTTTCTAGTCAAGTCATGATTGCTGCAGAGGTAACGGTATTCCTTCAAAACTCATTTTAGTGTTTCTGATCCTATAAAGAATCTGAATTTCTGCATTAAAATAATTGCACTTTCATGTAAAATATTATAGGTAAATTTTCACTTTAAAAAATGCTGAGGCTTTCAATCACAAAAGTGTTTTTCATTGCAGCAGCCCTTAAATACATTCTGACATAAATAATGATTTAAGAGAATAGATTTGTATATATACTTCTGAATACATGGGGAGAGATGTGTCTAATCTGAAGTGAGATAAATACTTTTAAAACAAACTGAACTTAACAAGAGTAATAGTATCAGAAAAATCCATCCGGAATCTCTCCATCAAACAAAGGAGTTTTAATACAAGGTGATAACTAACCTACTTTGAAGGATGGCTTTTCTACTTTTTGCTGAAATGAGTTTTCTAAAACCTCTTCATTTTTTTTCTTGTTGCCACCTCAGCAGTGTTTTTGAACACAGTTTTTTCTTGGGCTAAAAATAAAGTGTTGTGAGCAGACAGTGAATCATACTGAAAGGGACGAATCCATCCTGATCGCTTTTTCACTGATTTTTCTGATTCTGAAATTGATGGCTCAACTTAGTGAAAAAAGTGATCTCTTTATCCTTTGTCTAGTTCGTCTGCATGGCACATCTGGTGATTTAATTCTGTTCTTTATTTCCTTTATTTTAGATTGATAGATTGAAACAGTAGCTGAAGAGAAAGCTTTTGCATTAGCCTTTAAATCTTTGTTTTTCTTTTTCCCCTACATTTCTGTCACATGCTTATTTTGAGCTTAGTCCAGTGAAAAAATTCACATGATCAGGGTAGGTTAGTATTTCTAACTCATGGGCTCTCAGTCAGGAGGTTGCTACCTATGATCTTGTGTGTCAAGCTCAGTCTCAGAAGCGAACAGCTCTTGATACAGGGATTTGTGAACTGCAGAAGATAAGATAAAGGGCAAGATTTTTTAGGCACCTCAGTGTCTCCTGGTAAAGCATGAAGTGAGATACTGCAAAAGGAAAATACCTCTAATAGGGATTGCAACAGGATTAGCACTTGTCTGTATTTCACAGTGAAAAACAGTCTGGGAGCTCTTGCATGTAACTTCCCAATGCAAAGTTATTCTAAACAGAGCAAATCTTTCCAGCATAAAAAGACTGTGATAGCACTTCTCCATCTCTGTATGCAGCTAAGAATAACTACACCAAGGAGAAATTACCAGGTCCAAAGACAGTTTTGAGGATTAGAAATGTGAGAGGGCTTGGTAAGGAATCCTGTCTCCAGCAGCTACAGGGTTTGTAGGGATCATGGTGTGGGGGTGAGTTTATGGGTTTCATTTCTTTTTAAATGGATGGCTTAGTAAGAAGAATTTCTTTGGTGGGAAATTATTTGCATTTGGCAGCTCTGCACTCTTGCTGCGGCATGCCTCTGCTGTTGATGCATAATCGATGCTGTTAGCATTCACAAAAAGTTCCAAAAGCAAAGATTACCTGGACACTGAAGAAAAGGAAAGCATAAAGCAGTCTGGTACTTGTGGCTGCCAGCAAGATAGATTGGCTCACAGTTGGTTCCTGGTAAACCTATTAAAACCTTCCAGGGTGTCAAAATGTGTGTAACAGAACAGGAGAATTCATCCCTTAGGCTGTGGGTGTGCAGACAAGTTTGTGGCACACCATGGCACCAGTGAAGTGTCTCAGACTAACCATTTCATTGGAGTATGAGCTTGTGCCTGAAAAAGTACGTCTGATGTCTGTAGACAAACAAAGAGTTCGTGTCCTTTTTCTGGACTCAGAAGTAAGGAGAATTGACAAAGGTTAAACCTTTGGAGGAATATTTCCTATTGCTTGGACAGGAATTGG
Source organism: Turdus rufiventris (assembly GCA_013186435.1). Classification (NCBI taxonomy): domain Eukaryota; kingdom Metazoa; phylum Chordata; class Aves; order Passeriformes; family Turdidae; genus Turdus; species Turdus rufiventris. The sequence goes on from PYHW01009916.1 coordinate 5,055,436, forward strand.
TATTAAATAACTCATATGCAAATTCAACTCACAAAGTGAATTGGAATAGTTAATGGCAGTTTGCAGAGAGGTTTTCCCATGACAGTGAAGAGTGGCAAACTGAGAGGCATTTTATTTTACTTAAAGCAGTGATCTTGGGGACCTGCAAAAGCAGGTATGTACTGGAAATGCAATTGGTAGGAGTTTTCTAACTGATTTTTTTTCTTTCCTTTGTCCAGTGGGCTTTTATAAGTGGGGCCCATTGAATATTCCTTCTTTTCCTGCTCCCTCCTCTTGTATGAAGTAGTGTGTCTCATCAAATTCCATCTCATTGCACTTATGTAAGCAAAGTACTTCAGATGTATTTTTTACCTTATCTCAACAATGGTTTAATTTCATTAAGTCATTTTGTTTTATGTTAACAAAAATTGACTTCAAGTGTTCAGCAAGCTTCATTAATGTGGAAGCAAAAGACAGATTTTTGGTTTTTTTAGTCTTTACACTATTCAATAAGCAGTGCTGTTCTAATAATTTAATATGTATTTGTCTAATAAGTCAATCTTAAACAGAAAATAGAAGTGTGAATAGGAAAATGCTTATGGTAGTGGTAGGACCTAGGTTCTTATCCACAACATTAGAACTAACCTGGCAAGCTTGTATATGGGTCATTTTACTCATGGGAAAAGTCCTATTGAAGTCTGCAGGCTGCATGCTCACATAACAAATAATGATACTCTTGAGGTCTTAATGCATTTCCCAGGTACTGTTTTCAGTGTCATCTGTTCTTTCTGCATTTCTTCCCATTTTTTCCTATCTTCTACTCTGACTGAATATTTTCTTTTTCTTCTGTTACTCTTACTGTTCTTGATCCATATATTTTCCTTTATTTAAAGAATTTGGATCTAGGGGACTTTAATGAACTAAAGGTCACTAACCAGCTAAACCAAGCTTAGGAAGAAGTAAAGGACAAAGTTCAGAGGTGTTTTTTAGAGTTCTGTAACCTAATAATCTAGTTCATTGCAGAGGAATATTTTTGGTTGTGGTGATAATTATTCTGTCTCCACGTGCTTCTTACAGTTTTGGGTATGTTTTGTGCATTGGTGTGCTTCTTTTAGAGCAGTGTGAGCAAATTTTCTTGAGTGGTACTCTGCTTTTCTCCATGATGCTTCTCAAACTAAGAATTATAATGTTGGAAGAGTTCAGTGTTGTCACTGAATATTTTCAAATGAAAACTCCTTATTTATATTCACTTTAATAGCTTTCTCATCACTTGTTTACCAGAGTATATCAAATTGTTACAAATTACCATAGCTGAAATTTTATTTCCTCTGCTTAGAATTAGCCCATTTGGCAATTGGCTGAGCATGCAGAAGGTGCTTCTGGGAAAGTATAGCAAAATAAGATAGAAGGGAGAAGGAAAAGGGCTGTGTGATTTGAATAAGCAATTGGCCAAACAAGTCTTCAGTTTCCTGTAGCATATTTTAAAATGCCTGCCCAAAGAACAGAGGCATGGCTCCCCCAACACCTGAAAAATTAACTTTGTATCCCTATGAGGATCATTTAAAGTTGGAAATCTATGGGTTAAGTCAAGTTTTTTATAAATCTTGTAGGAAATCTACTAATAAATATTTAATTACTTTTAACATCTAAGGTTAATTTATCTACCTACTAGGAGACTTGCCCTTGGAGCTCAAGTTGTTTATGCATTAGCTATACGTTCTCAAACTGTTGCTTAATAACATGCCTCCATTTGAATAGTTCTTTTCCTTTTAACAGGAAATGACAAATAATGCATGTTTAATATCTATGTGAAATAGCCGTGTGTTGAAAATTGTGAAATTTGGCTTCCATTTAAAAAATATAAAAAGAATGTTTATTTTTTCAGCTAGTTGTAATTACTATAAGAATAATAAAGTTTGTTGAAACTTAGTTGTCTTAAAATTTGATTATTAAACAAGCAGAAGCATAACCTATAGGTGGTGAACTGAACTATTTATCCTGAGTTGTTTTGTTCATTATTTGAGACCTAGTGTCTCACCCTGACCTGTCGTTGTGTGATAGAAGGACACATTTTCAATCTAAGAAGTTTTAATCAAAATTTGACTCTTGTCAAATTTAGTATGTAAATCTTGTCTGTTATGTAAGTGAAGTAGTTGAATAAAACAGAATGCTGAAAAAACCATTTCCCTACCCTTCAGAATATAGTACTCTCTTTGAAAAGAGTTTTAGTGCTTCCAAGCTGTTTCTTTGCTAGCATGGGCTGAGGGACTTGACATCCTTTGAAAGTCTGGAAGCAGAGCCATGACTAGAGTTGGCTGCTTTTATACAATTCATTGTATAAACTTTGAAGTGAGTCTAAGAGTTGTCATAATTTCTATTGATTTTGATGTTGTTCTATTAGGAAGGAAGTGCAGATAAAATCTTGTGTTCTGCTATACTTACAACTATTTCTGTCTGTTTTTCCACAGCTCTTTCTGTGGGCTCTCTGGAGAGTTACAGACACTGTACACTTGTTTAGTAAGAGTACTAAATTGGTTTTCTGTCCTTCCAGGCAGAAAACCCCATGGCATGTAATGTATTTATAATCCAGAAGTCTGTCACGTTTTGCTGGAAGTCAAGTAGTTTAAGGTTGTTGAAAGATTTGGATATTGTATGCCTTAATGGGGAAAAAAAAGAAAAATCTACATTTAAAAAATCAACCAAGGTGTCATTTCTTGAGCTTCTTGCTTTTAAATCCACTGCAATTAAGTGCCCATAGATGTAACTTTGATATAGTTGCAGCTACTTAATTTAAATTGAAATTACCTGAAGAAGAGAAACAAGTGTTTCATTTTTCCTTGTAAGAAAGGCAATTTACCTGTCAGAATATTAGCAAATACAAAGTTACTGAGGAAATTGTTTCAGGAAATATATTTGATAACAGAATAAACTACATTTTAATGTAAAATATTCTAAGTGAATTACTAATTGATTCTCAGCTCTAGCTCCTTGTAAGTATGTTTGGAGGGAAAAGCTATCATGTTATCACAGGACACACATTTTCAAACTTACCACTCTCTCTAACAGCTTGGCTTCATTTTTTTCCCAGTTAGCTAATCAAGGCTGATAAAGAATTGAAAATAGATTTTTGGCTTATTGTGGTCTTTTTTTTCTAATCCTACTTATCTTTCATTCACACATTTGTATACTTGACAGATGTTAATGTTTCTTTTGAACTGTACAGATACTATTCTATGAAAATTATCAGAACAGAGATGAATCTGTTCCATAAAAGATATTTTTACCACTTTGATCTCTGACAATTTGGCTTTAATCCTGGTCACCATACACTGCCTTTCATTCTATGTTCAGTTTATGTCTGGCTTTTGTTCCAATCTAGCAGATAAAGCTAAGTGCTATTCAGTCTGAAAATGTTCAGACTGTTTATGCTAGCAGGTGGTGTATGACATGATACTGGCAGAGGTGTGCATCCCAGTGCTGGGAGAACTCTATTGTTTCAGTGTATTGATCTGGAATTTGTGTTCTTTTGTGCTGCTCCATTATTTCCAGGTCTCTGAAGCAAAAGCACTTGACTGCCATGAAGGACTATCTCTGCAGTGAAGAAGGTTATAGTGTTGTTAATTTTTGCCGTCTTTAGACTGCAGAGATGCCCTAGTTAAAAGTCATTGAGGGATGTGTGGCTTGGACTTCTGACCCAGCTGGGAAGATTCCCTGGTGTGTCTCTGTCAGTAGCCAGGCTTCACTGCCTTGGATGGGCACAGGACTTAAACTCACCTTTCCTTTTCATGGTTTAAAATATAAATGCATTTCCTTTACATATAATTGCAGATGATTAATATACTTTTTTCTCTTCCTTTTAAAAGTAGTTATTCTAAAGTCACTTTTGACTATCTAATTAACATGCAGTATATAGAGCATTTGGAAGGGTCTTGTTTCTTGGGGGTGTTGAGTGTGAGGTTTGGGGATTTTTGTTTGTTGGGTTTTTTTTGGGCTTTTTTTTGCTGCATTTTTTTCTTTCTTACATTTTATTGTACATTGAGTGTGGAACACTGCCAAGATTTTGTTCTGGAGTGTAAGAAAGCCTGATATGTTTTTGGAACTTGAAAAAAATTGTCACTGCAGTTTTTAATCTGGGTTATGTTTAATTGTTATTAATTTTACAAAAATAATTATTACTTCAATTCAAAAATCATAATCTCAGACATGATTTTGCATGTCATTCGTTGACATTAGGAAGTACTTTGCCAATCTACCATCAATACCCACCTTACTAGAAAACAATCCCAAAGCTGCTGTCTGGATCCCTTTTTTTATTGTTATTGTATTCATCACTGCATGGAGCAGTGCATATTCCTGTTTTGTGTATACACTGATGTAGAGTTTTATTTGTAATCAGTTTTGTCCCTGGACATAAGCAGGAACTAACATGTTCCATACCTCGTAGGGGGAATTATTCTAGATGTAGTCAGTAAACAAAACAGCAGTGTGCTCCTTGCACACTGGCAGCGTGTTCCCCATCTTAATAAGCTCCTGTGTCCTTTACACATTCCACTGAATGCGTTACCCACCATGCTGGGAGTTAGTGCTGTTGTGTCTCTTGATTCACATGTCTGGAAAGCCATGCTAGAGCTGGTTGGAGAGACATTAATCTATTACAATGAGCAGACAGAGATGTTAAGGTCATATACAGTTCAAGAATGAATCATAGGCCTTGATATTATGCATCTCCACAAAGAAGATGACTTACTTTGTCACTGAAAATAAAAGAAGCTTGTTTATAGGTTTCTATAGTAAATGTGCTTTCTAAGCTCATGCACTTTTGTTCTTGCACCTGAGTTACATGGGGTAAAAAAATTTCTTGAGCTTTAGAGTGCAGTATGTTAAATTCTAAAACAAATTTTGTATTCCAAATGTTTCTGTTGCAAATAAAACAGTCTCTAAAAAGTAGTGATTGGAAGGAATCATACCAAATTTATTTATACAGAATTTAGGAAGAACAATGATCTTTGAAGTGTTTTTGGATTTTAAGTGTGTCTTTACTTTCTTCAGACTTCCTTTATTCTAATTTCTTCCTGGGATATTGCACATGCTCCTTTTGGCTCTCCTGATCTAAATTTCAGATGTGATCACGTGCTGATCAGTACATTTGAAGCAGTGTTTGGTTTGTGTAGGCTAGCCCATTTCTGCATCCATCCAAATAATTCTGACATCTAATATTCCCTTGACGGGTATCTCTTGTATATAATGTCATAGTTTCAAATAAGAATCAATTTGCCTTTCAACCTGCTTGAAAGAGCTGTGCTGTGACACGTGGCTGGTAGTTTTCAAATGAGACATCTGTGTGAGTTTGTCCTCTGTGCACAGAGCTGTTGATTCTCTCCAGCTGCTGTTTTACTCCTCACTTTTATCTTCAATGTGTGGCCTCATGCCTTATCTATCTCACACTATTCAAAGCCTGCCACAAAACCAGACCTGTTACTTTTCTGTCAGTCATGTCCTCTGTGTTTGCTGCTGAAGTCAGAGTGACTGGCCCTCACAGCCCTAGGAGATGCAGTAGAAAATTTCTGTCTGTGAAATGGGCATGTGACACAGAGGGGCTCAAAAGTAACCACTGGTTTTTGGATACTTAATGTGAGATTAGCCTGGGGATCTTTCTCAGGGAATGTTATACTTCAGAAGGGAAAAGTACAAGTCTAGCGCTTGAAAGTTTAGAGGTAGGAGCAAAATTCTCTGAGTAAGACCTTGAAAATAAAACAGGTACACAAAATGAGAGACTCAGTAAGTGGGAAAGGATGAAACATCAGTGTTGAGTAAAATGCCTTGTATTTCACTGGCATTCTGTGGAAGAGGCAGGTCTGGGAGCTAATTGCCAGGCTAGTGTTCAGCTCTGAAAATAGAAGAGCCTTTGCTCCCCCTTGTCTTCCTTGCAATCCCCTCCCACATTCACTGCATAGTTTTAAACTTCTGCAATGAGTGAAGTGGGCATCTGATAGACAACAGCCTTCTTCACATATATGCTCTTTATTCATCCCTGGAGAGTCTGTAATGTTCACTGGATGTGGCAGATGTTCTACAGAGTGGGCACTATCAGAAACTTAATAGCTATACCATAGGGCATATACTGCAAGATATTTTAAGATGGAAGGGGTAGCTGAAATGAAACCAAAAATCTGGATTTTTTTTTTTTTTAAATCCTTAGAATCACAACCCTTAAATAAATTAATTCTTTCATGACATCATAGCAGTAGAGAAACTGACCTCTATCACAGCATATTCTTGCCTGCCTTAGTGTCCTAGGTTTCCTGGGTCCAACTGCTTAGGTTAAGGTTTCATGAATATATGTCACTGGATGTTTGTCCTGAATGCTCAGGCTGGTGCTGTGTGATACCAGGTCCACAACTCAGAGCTTTTTGTTGTTCTTGTGGACCTTTGGATGTAGCTATAAAACCTCACATTCTTCAATATTGTTTTTCTGTAGGTCAGCCGAGCCTCCGAGAAGCTATCTCGATGTCATGTATAACTAACGGAAGTACAGGAAGCAGGAAAACAAGCCACAGTTCATCTGTTTCTGTTGCCAGAAAAGAAACACTTTCATCTGCTGCAAAAAGGTACCAAATTGTTATTAATACTCAAGTTTTTATATATTAAACCCCCAAAACCAAGCAGAGCAAGAGTTTGACTTTTGTCTCTGCACAACACTCAGCAGAGCTGCCTGAAGTCCAATACATCACAAATAAACTTTGGAGATTTACTGTGTTATCAGGCTGTGTACACAAGAGTTCTAAAAACAATTCAAAAATGGGGAGTATTTCTGTGGTGTGTAGTGTCCAAAATGAATACTCACTAAGGGAATAGGAAAATGTATTTCCAGTACAAATGGAAAATTTTTCCTTCTGGTATTCATATGCTTTTTTTTTGTTTGTTTTTTTTTTTGTCCCCCCTCCTTCCTTCTCTCAAGGAATTAATGGGCAAAACTGACTTCATTGTCTGGAGTGTAAATAGTAGGCAATACCAAAATAATTATGAGACAATAGTAAATTGTGTAAGATAAAGATTTACATTTTTGGGTAGAAAATCTAATCTAAAAAAAAAAAAAAAGTGACTACTTAGTCCTTATGAAAAATATCTATATCAGACCTCAAATGTGAAGAAATAACATTGCTTGAGTAATTTGGAAGTAAAATAAGCTAGGAACCAAACTGAGTGGTTTTCCTCCATGTAATACTTGTAGCTTCATGCAGTAAACAAAGTGTTTGCTTAGCTGCTTTTGTTCTCTGGGTCTGTTAGACAGTGATTGCATGGCTTCTTCAACAGTAGGTTTTGTACCTATTCTTGTTTGTTGTGAAGAACAAGATGCCAGATACAGCCACAGAGCAGAGAATACTCTAATGTGTAACTGTGGTTAGTCATGTGAACAAATTCTTGGCCTCTGTTGAGTACTCTGGTAGCTCCAGTGGCTGGTTTATCTTCCAGTGTGGATGTAAATACTGTGCTCTACAGCAAGACAGGGAAATAATATGCTTCAGGGAATAAAAATGCTGCAAGCAAATATAAACTGTATGAGAACAATCCAGAAGAAGCTTTAGTGCCCTTTGGAATTTGGAAATCAAGGGTAGTGCCCCACTCTTTTCCACTGTGTAACATTGAATATCTTCCTTTTTATTGAATTCTTACATTTCCTTTTCAACAAGAAATCTGACAGTGTCACAGACACATGGGTCTGTGTCTCTATCTGCTAGCATGACAGGCACAGGGACAAAAGATGTTCCTGCAGGAAGGTATTTCTTAGTTAGCACTTTTCCATTAATCTTACCCCTGTGGCTCTTGGCACTTTGATGAGAGCCAGTCCAGCTCCCGTGGTGTTCAGCTTGCATTTGTGCTGAATCACCTGCTTGATTCATTGGCTGCTCAACACTTGACTACATAAGAAGAGCAGAGTGGAGTGGCCGGCATCCCTTTCATCTGAGTTAAGGTCTTTAAAAGGAGACCTGGATAGGCCAAAAGAGAAAATCTTCATGTGCAGAGGGCAGCTCTTCCTGGGCCCCTGAATAACAGTCCAGGGGAGGCATTGATGGTTCCAGTGCAGCTCAAGGCAGGGGACTCCCTTCATCAAGAAATGTCTTAGGCCTAGGAAGACTCTGTTCCCAGGAATTTGTTTCATTGTCATGTCTTTATTATTTAAATTTGTTTTGTATTTGGAAGAAACAAATTTGCCCTTTTGTAAAATTACCAGCTCAACAAACAGGAAAGGAAAGGCAAATGTCAATAGTAGTCCCATCTCCTTACAAAGGTACAGTAACTGTGCTAACATGTACTGTGTTGAAGAGGGGGGAGGCCAAAGGAGACTGTAATGTTTCACCCTGCCTTATCCAGGCCTTTCTTCAGGCTGAAGCTTGAACTGGTGCAGCAGGTGGACAAGGTCATCTGTTGACAGAATTTACCTTTAGGTACTAAACAGACCCCATAGCCTGCCTAGGACTTTGCATTTTCTAACCGTATGCAGCCATACATCTAGCCAAAATAGTAGGACGCCTACTTGTATCCAAACTGGTACTGGTGTTGGAGTTTATTGGGTGACTTTCTTCTATGAATGAGCTTGAATTAATTTCCTGGGCTGTTCAATCTTGTTCTATGAACCTGAGTATTGAGATCATGGATATAATCAGCTGCCTCAGTATCTCCACAGCATCAGGATGTCTCATTTCAACAATGGCCTGCTAAAATCAATCACTAAAATCACAGCCCAGGAATGTTCCCTGAACAGCAGGTAGATAATCTCCCATTAACAGAGATGAAGTCATGGATGTGCTGAGAAAATTTCAACCCTATAGTTTGGACTGGAAACAGGTATTTTGTTTGCTTGTACAAGCAAACAAAAACCAACCAAACAATGACTGCCAGAGACCTGTTTGATCATTTTCCTTAAGACTAAACATTCTTCTGCAAGCAGCATCTGATAACAATAGCCTTGATGTTTGAGTGACCATCATCCACAGTAGCTGCCAGTGTGTCGTGGTCCAATGGATGAAACGCTGTGCTAAGTGAAATTGGAGAAGCTGAAAAATCAGGACAGATAGTAATAGCTCTCAACTACTCACTTGTAGACTGAAGAAATGCCTCATCAAATTGGGTTTTGGAAAAAAATTTTGGATGCATGAAATGACTGCTTCCCAGAACAAGTGGTCTTTGGAAACCCACAGGAAAAGACTCTGGTTTTGATTTGGTTTCAGCAGTTACGCAAGACCTGCTAGAAGAGGTATTAATGGGTGAGCCACTCTGTACTAGCCAGTCATAATACAATTAAGCTGAAGATTTGAGCAGAAGTGAGCAAACCAAATAAATTCAGAACTCTAATATTCAGTACTCAGACTGCCATATATCTCCATGATTTCCTTCCAATTTAAATGGCAGTCAAAAAAGAAGCCTATTTGCAACTTGGTGGTAGATAAAAGCACTTTGCTTGAATCCAGGGGTACCTTGTACTACAATCCAGAGAGAAACCAGAGTGGTCCAGCGATTCTCATGGCCCAACAAAAAATTTAAAGAACGAACCTTATGGCAAAGAAGTGAAATGGATAATCCACAGTGACAAACTCAGGTTTCTAGGGGACGGATAAGATAAGATAAGATAAGATGAGTTTGGATAGGGACACAGCAAATATGAGACTGAACTGATAAATTGGATGATATGCTGCTCTCAGCAGGTGGCATTCACCTGAGCCTGCTGGGGCAAGCGCAGAACTGAATTGCAGAATTGCTGATGTGTCATCATTAAACAGGACATGACAAGAAGTGGTGAGTGTACCTGTTACAGTAGGAATAGAGAGGACTTCTGTTTTCTTCAGTGAAAATATATTCCAAGAGTTTATTTCACTGTACTACATTTCTTGCAACAGACTGCAAAAAGATTAAGTGTAATATAGTTTGCATCCTGCAGGGCAAGCTGTCTTCTGGTTAAAAAATAATAATGAATTTCTGTGCTACCAGTTAATTAAGGAATTTTGGCTATAAATTATTAATCAAAACACCACAGTTCTCCAAGCTTTGTTCTCTATGATCACATATATGCCCTCAAGAAATATGAAAGCTCTTTTTTTGTTTTCATCTGTTTTGTTTTTTTTTGAAAAGAAAATGTTACTCTGATGGATTATATTGACGTTTTAAACTAGTTAGTATGTTTTACAGTAGAAATCCTGAGTGATCCTTACAGATGTGTCTGGGTTTCATTTTCATGTTTTGACCTGTTTTTCAATGCTTCTCTTCTCTAAAAGCAGTTGGAAAAGTGGAACTCCTGTAAGTCTTAGGGCTTTGTCTCAGTGGTAGGTGACAGATTTTAACTGAAGTAACAGAAGAAGCAAAAAGAGGTTAAGAATGTTATGTTAAAATTGGGTGCCAATTTTTTATTAATTGATTTTGAATGTTGCTTTACTGTTTATTTGTGTTTTGGGAAAGGGTAAATGGAAATACAAATAATTATGGTAATGCAAGGATTCAAGGCAGGCAGAAATTGTTGTGGGGAAAAATTATTTGGATTCTCATGTTCAGAAATATACTCTTTCTTTTTTACTTTGCAGGTTACTTTGACCCTAAGAGAAAAATCTTTTTATCACATTTTTTGCTGATGTTTATATCTTGCTTTATTTCTTCACTGAGATATCTATCTTAAAAGATTAAATTTTTTTACCTTAAAAAAGAAATAGGCCATGTACTTGAGAGTACTCTTCTCTTTCAGGTCCCTGTACTGTTTGTGTGATTCAGTATGTTACAAAGCATGTGACTTCATAGAAGAGCTTTTTAATTAATCTTTCTGTTTACCTAGCAGATCTTTGGTTTGGTTATTAATAGATTTAATGTTGGTAATGACTTCTATTTAAATCTGTTTCAAGTATTAAACTAATAAATACAGCACTATGAAAATAAAGATGTGTTCTTAGCTGTCCTGACTGAAGGCATTAAAGAAGTGGTGAGACAATCTGAAATTAGTCAACTACAGATGAAAACAGCCATGAGTTTTCAGGGATGATTTTATTTGAACTCTGCAGCCAAGAAGAGCCCAGGGACCAGCACCACCATTCCAGGGCTTTGGTGCCAGCTCATATATGTCAACAAATACAGTTCCATGCTGGGCTTACACTAATGGGAGACAGCATGAGTCACGGTGCTGCCTTGACTTGCACTGAATCTTGGCTGGCAGCACAGCAAGGTGGTGAGCTCTGAACCAGAGGTTGGTTTCTTGCTGAGGGATGCTTGTGGAGCATCAATTTGTGTCAGTTTTGAATGCTGTAAGAGAACCCATGAATGAAGGACACTAATCAAAGCTGTATTAATTTTAAAGTCATAGTTAATGTAGTACAAATAGTTAATGTAGTACAAACTGAAATATGTAAATAATCTTCCATGTCTCTTTGTTTTTTATTGTTGGAGCTAGTGGATAAACTTTATTTCAGCAAAATGCTGGCATGAAGAAATTGAGTTAATAACTAAAGTGTTCTTTTGATGGTTGTTTATAATAAGTTGTTAAATGCCCCTCCCATCTTTTCACAGAGGATGTTTTCTCCCACCTTGCTAATTTATTTGCTTGTTCTCTTTTTTCCCTCCCCATGTTACACTTTATTTTACAGCGGTACAGAAAAAAAGAAAGAAAAGCCTCCAGGACAAAAAGAAAAAAAAGAGGACTCTCATTCTAATGATCAAAGTGCACAAAATCAAGCATCACCTTCTCCCCAGCCCTCCTCACAGACTCTCCAAACACACAGGCAAACTCCAGAAAGCAAGAGTTCTACTCCAGCTAAAAGGTTTTCACAGTACCACAGTACAGAACTAAAAAAATTACTGTAATGATACTCAGTTCATATTTGACAACAAGTCATGTGAAATAGTTCTAATCTCATGATCAAGTTGAGGTTTGATACTTTTTCTGCTAGAGAAGATGCATTCAACATGCATTGCAGCAGAAAAAAAACCCAAAAAAATGCATGTTTTTCTTTGAATACATTTTTAACATTACAGAGGTTTTTTTTGTTCTCAGATTAAAATCCTAATGCAGTAGATTACCGCTAATCAGCCATGATTGTAAAATATTTAATGATCACTCTGACTTGATTCTTCTCAAATACACTTAATAGATTTTGTCTGACATAGCTGAATTATGGACTGTATTTTCCACATGGCCATTTATTATGTCTCATAACAGTATTTTTAGAATACTAGTGTCATTGCAACTCTTGGTTCAGAAATTGCTCTCTAATTATTCTATGAAGTGATTGCAGTTTTGTTTTCATTGGTGTTTTTTATTTCATGGCACTTCCCTTTTAAATTCCTGCTAGGTTGCAGGATGGCTTACTTTGATTTTTTACATGAGTGAAGTTCTGGTTTTATACCCAGACCATAGAACTACTTGAGTAATTAATTTAGGATTGCCTCTTAAGTTCCCACTCATTTTTGTGGGAATTAGGCACAGGGGAAAAAAACCCGGTATGTTTTAGTAGAGATACTAGACTGCTTTTTGTCATCAAGAAAATGGTTTTTAAGATTTGGATGGTAGCTTCTGAGTTTCAAAACTATGCAAATCACTTGGCATGGTTTCTTTTTGTTTTGTTTTTTTTAAATTCATTGTCACCTTACTGTTTTGGAAGGTGTAAATTTTTTTTTAAACTCTCTGGCACTTAAAGACTAAAATAAAATGAAAATGAAATTTATTACTCTGAAATTTACTGTGGTTCACAAGATTGTTGTCTTGCATTGCTTGAATTCACAGCTCTTATAAATATTTAAACTTCCACTTGACTGGTGCATGTTATAACACTCCATAAAGGCTCTGTCTCCATGTCTTGCACAAACCTGTAAGTTGTCTGAAGCTGAACTTGCAGCCTGTTGTTCTCTTGCCTGGTATTTCCCTGTAAAGATGTCTAAAGTCTTGCTTACTAATCTTTTGCAGTGTTGGGGGAAAAATAAATGCCTTTTTTAGCCTCCAAGGGGTTTAACTTGATTTGATTAACTTGTTTGTCACAGGACCTTTGAGCCTCTTGAGGTGCTGTGGAAGGAGCTTGCCATTTCTAAGGTTGCATTTCAGGACTTAACTCCTGCAAAAAGCATTTCTGACGGGATGAAGTGTGATATTATTAGCAGGACATGTGCAAACTCTGGATCAGCTGGTTGAGGGATAATTTGGGCTAGGTTACTTTTTGAACATGTATTCCATGATTAAGGCATACATGAAATTATTGAACTAGCGACTGCAAAATTTGCAAGTTCCTATTAGTGTCAATTGGCTGCAATAAGATTGCTGAAAAATTACATCAGAATGGGTTTAGTTGTCTGTAGTATCAGACCAAACCTAGCTTGTCTTATTCATGCAAGAGGTTTGCAGACATTTGTTTCAAAAAGATTAAAACCATTAATGTGATTTAGTGTGTGCTAACTGCAAAGCTTCCTTATGAAACTCTAATCTAATAGAACTGTTCTGCCTCAGAAATCAATGTACTGAAACTGGTGAACAGTTAATAATGGAAAAAAATTACATTGTTATCTACTTAATTAGTTTTTTAAACAGCCTATTCTTTTAAGGCTTATATACTTTGCCTCATTTTTTCCACTGTTTTAATTTGTTAGTGGTGTAATAATGAAGTATAGATTATTTTGTTCAAGTCCTTATGTAAGAGCATTTGGAAATGGAAAAGAATAGATAAAACATGTGGCAATTGTCTTGCTCAATTGTTTTCATTCATCCAGTTAGAACTTTTTGACTAATCTTTTTTCCCTGTTTCATGCTGCAGCTTGAAGGAAGATCTAGCTCTGCTTTTGTCTCCTGCTGCTTGATCTGTCCATTTGCATACAAGTTTCAGTTATTGTTACATTATTGTCTTGTAAAATATTGTTTTGTTTCTTCTAGCATAAAGAAATCCTTGACTATTGAAAAAGCTCACGGTGCTTGGGAGAGTTCAGACGACAGTCGTAACAAGCTGATGAGAGTAGCATCAACATCTAAATTAATATCAAAAGTGGCAAAGAATGCAGACAAGTATGTATTGGTTTGCTATATAAAAGTAAGAGAATTTGAGAGTCAAAATACTATGAAATCACACAACTCTAGTGAGCTTACTGGTGTATATGCTAAGACCTTTTTTGCATCTTTGTTTTTACTGTGAGTACTTACATAACCTGCCAGTTTGGTGCTCTAGGTGGCCATGGAATTTTAAGATTTTTATAAAGTAATTCTTGTGTAAATATGTTTTAATATTATCTGTTTGGATTATGGTAGGATTATGACATTTTATGGCTTAACACCAGTGATGTGAAACTTTTTTTTTTTTTTTTACCTAATTAAAGCTGATTTGAAAATGCAAGTGTGTTTCCTTGAAGTCAGTTTCTGGATTTCACATAGGGTATGTTCCCAAAGTAGACTGTAATAGTAGGAATGTACCTTTATGATTTCAGATAGGTCTCTCAATTTAACTATTTAGCAGATTCCTGGTTGCAGGTTCTAGACTATAGGTAGGGCTCTTCTTTCCAGTGTCACCTTCAGTAGGTGATGTGCTGGAGCCAGCCATTCCTCTCATGCTCCTCAGCAGCAGGTTTTCTGGGTTTGTGGATTCCAGTCATGGCCTCTGGGGGTGAATAGCACAGAGTAGTTACTCCTGCTCCTGTCAGCACAGGGGCAAGGGTTTGCTTTTTGCTGTAACCCCACCTTGTTGATCCCCTATTGTGACCCACTCTTGTCCTCACTATTCTCTACCAGCTGGGTTTCCTACTTTGTATTCACATACTTAGTTTCTCTTTTTGACTTTATGGAAATCCTGCTGAAATCATTGTATTGATTTTTTGAATGACCCCTCTCCTATTTGCCAGTATCCCCCCAGTGTGGTGGCAGCTTCTTCCAGCCTAGTGTTGTCTTCAGACTCCTAGATCTGCTCTTTAATCTTCATTCAAATAGCCCTTGACCAGCCCAAGGCAGAACTACCTGAAAACCTCTCCCATTCTAACAAATAAAGCACTTCAGACCTTTCAGAGTAATTGCCAGTTTTTTTATGATTATTGCTGTAGTGCTCTCCTTGGCTTGCATATAAGACTGTCAAATACATAGTCAAGAGTGGTGCAAGTGCATTCCTAAGAATGGGAAGAACAAAAGCAAACTAATCTTGGGTGTGGATCTCAGCACATTTAGTAACAGCTTTATCCTTAGCCTGAAGAGTTCTGCACAGCAGTGGGGTGCTGTGTGTGAGGGGATTATGCATTGCATATTTTGCAAGTATTTCCTTTCCTTTTATAATTGCTTTTCACTGATGGAATTTAAAAGCCCTTTGGCAGTTTAGATTATAGCACGGTACTGCTGGATAATATTTTGGAATGATAAAAACCCCTGCCTTGATTTTTTTTTTTTTTTTTTTGCTATGCTGCAAAAATACCTTTCGCAGTGTAGTACATATTTCAAATTTGCTAAAAGTAAAAAATAAACTTTACTTTTATTGACACTTTATATGTTGGTTCAGACATGGTTAAAATGCAGGTATTTTATTTCATTTTTCTATGATTCTGCTTATTTCTGAGAGACCTTAAATATTGCCCTTCTATAGTCTCTAATGTAGCAAAAAAAGTCAGGTATCTAACAAAAGTGTGGGCAAGAAAAGATTAGTTTTAATTATTGTTAGAGAAAGTTGTCTGTTCATAACTTGAAGCTGTTGTATCTTAAGTATATTTGGCAAAAATGAAGCTTCAAACATGAATTGTAGACTATCACCTGGTTGAAGAGTAGGTGTTGCATTGTTGTGTCCCTTGTTCTTATGTTCAGGTTTGCAACAGAGGCACTGTTTGCATACAAGGACACACATTAATTATAATTTCTTACATTCTGTGTGCCACATTTCTGTAAGAACTAATTGGTATTGTGCAAAGACATATTGTTATATTTAATTTATTGTTCCCAATTAGAAATGTTGGACTCATCTACTTGAAGCTACACAAGTCTTGTGCAAGGGAATAGAATTCAGCCCCTAATGTGGGCCCCAGGACAGAAATGTTTTACATATGCTTTGCACTATCAGCCCAGGATATGAACTTTGTTTATGCAGCTCAGTCTTTAAGACAGCACTGAGCTGTAAATCAGTCTGATAAAGCCCTAAGAAGTGAGAGGGTTCCCACGGCAGCCCATCATTCAGTGGTTTTCAGGCAAGACTGGGAATCCACTTCAAATTTTTCATTTGGCAGTGGTAAAGGGTGATTCCACCAACAGCCAGAGATGATTTTCCTCATGCATATGCTTGACCCTTTGTCACTGTTACAAAAATTTGACCTCCATCCAGCTAAAAATACTGGATACCACTCATACCTTTCTGCTGAATTTCGAATGAATTCAAGAGGGTGTTGTATGCAATACATTCTGCTATCAAGGAGTGTTATTCTTTTTAGAAGTAGGTTTGATGTTGGAAATTAGTATTTTTCCCTCCTCACAAAAAGAAAAAAAAAAAAATTCCTGAGTTTTTTTTTATGAGTAACTCATTTCTGACTCTGATAAGGAGAGATGTCTCAACTGTACTCTGTTGAACACTTTGCGTTGCACATCCAGTAATGCTGCAGGAATCTGGTTTAAAAGAAACTGCAACTTGCTTATATTTTATCCATGTGTCCAGTAGATTTCATTCCTAGAAAAATTTGTGCTGTTGTGTGCTGACAGCTTATTTTGACAGGTGTTAAATGCTTTGCATGCAGGCCTGATGATGTTTGGCAGCTTAAAACATTTGGTTATTACAAGTTCTCCCTCTCAAAGTGGAATTTTCTCTGCACAAGGAACATGACCTCTATAATTAATTTTTAAATTTTTGTATTTTATAGTTATCAAAGTAATTTTTAGAAGACCTTACCATAGGGCCAAAGACTAAGTTACTTGCAAGATACAATGAACTGCTTAGAATAGTTTATGAAAAATGCACTACAATGATTAAGATTAGCTATTGAGCATTGTATTCTACAGTTACACGGTACATAGAATCTGATGAGATTGCTAAATGCTGTAGTGGGTAAAAACTAGATGGTATTGCCTTGATAAGCAATCAATTTTTGCATGTTATTAATGATAATATTTTGAATTTTTCCACAGGCACAAAGATGTCATTGTCAGCCAAGGTAAATAAAAACATTTATTTTTAAATACTGGATGAAATTGAAAATATTTGCTTTTGACTGAATAGTATTTCCTGTAAATTAATACATTGGGACATATACTTATGAAACAAGGATTTAGAGGTAAAATGGCATTAATCAACTCCAAGAATTCATTTGGCAAAAAGTTACTCCAGACATTTACATGAATCTTTGAAATTATGGAGAAATATCTCATCAGATTGGATTTTTAATACAGAAGTTTTTGGTAGGTGGGTGGTGGGAGGATTTGATTTACTTTTGTGAAGCAAACCCCGTATTTTCTCTGTGTATATGTGCATAGAGAGAGGTTATGGAAGCAAAAATCTAAAGTTTTGACCTGTATGCCAGTCTTCATCCAAGCAGATGTGAGTGAAACTTTAGAAATAGTTTTAAGATATTTTATTTCTGTCCCATAACTAGCCAAAATGTCAACTCGTGAAAAAAACAGCCAAGGTAAGAATTAAGCTACGCCCTTTGGTCGCTTTCTTCTAATTTAGCTTTCTCACAAATCTTTTATTTGGCTTTTCACCATCAAAGAGCATCAGTGCATATTGTCTTAATATTTCAGCTCTATTCTTATGGAAACTTATGTGCTTATGCACATTGCAATCCGTATGGGGTCTGTCTGGGAATAGTTAAATTACAGCACACATAATTTCATGGGAGAGGAATATGTTCAAATAGAAGTCTTGCATTGTTGCCTAAGATATCAGAGTATTAAGAACTGCCAACTAAAAGATTTGTTTTATCTCAGCTTTCTGTCTTGCCAATATTACAACATATAAATGCTGATTAGACAAGAAAAGAGACTGAAGGTTTTAATAGTCTCCTGAAATGAAAAATGAGTCTCTTCTGAAGTGTATGTCTTTGCACCAATGAATCTTGCATTCTGTGGCTACCTGCTGCTGCTGGCTTGTTCAATCAAGTAAAGGGGCTATCTCTCTGAATATGGTGGGATGTGGCAACAAAAGAACTCCTCTTCTGGTGTTGCAAAATTACTCTGCTTTGATGTCCTGCAAACTGTACTGAAGCATGCAGTTTCAAAATTAAAGCATGTAACCCAAGTGCATGCTGTACACAACAGATCTATGTACAGGGGTCTTGTCTTGTGCTTTTTTGCTGCTAATTAACAAATCTGTAGTCTTCAGATTCTGTGCTGTCAGCAAGTTTACATTATTCACAGTTTGATTTTTTGAAAGTTAATATATGAAATTTTGGAATGAAAGCAAAAAATAACTTGGATCCAACTGTTTTATCTTTCTGTAGTTCACAGAGAAATTGCAGGTATAAAAAGATTCTGAATTGATGCTTATGAGAAGCGTCTTCAGAGACAAGATGTGTGAAAGAGAATGAATAAGTATCAAGAACAAAGAAAAAATGTTTCATTATGTAGCTGTGGAACAGTGCATATGTGCAGTACTGGCTACTGTAAAACGAAACCTAAACAGTAGTGGCCAGACCAGCTGTTTAGCTTTGCAAGTTTTTGAATAAAACCATTATATTAAAAATACCTTTCCTAGTAAAAACAGCTTTTCACAAAACCAAGTTGTGTATAGCTAAAATACCTTCACTACTAATTATTTCCTTACAACATGCTTCTACATCTCTACATGTTCTGCCCAAAATGGACCATCCTGAAGTTCTCTCATTCTGGGAGCTGCAACTTCAGGGGCCTCAATGTGTTCCCTGTTATCTTCTGTGTTACTGTGCAGAGGATGTGATGCATGGGTGCCTTCCAAGTGTGTTGTGCCATAGACTGTTCTGAGCCTAACTGGAATCAAGGAGAAACATGAGGCAGATAACAGAGCCCCACCCATAGCGGTCTTGTCAGAGAAAATGCATTTGCTCCATTTTAAACACATAGAGTGACAAAATGTAATTCTGTCTCTAACATGGATGCAGATGCAATTAGAAAATTCAAAGTTTTGGTTTGGGTTTTTTTTTTTTTTTCATTTCTTTTTAATATGGACCATTGAATGTATTTTTGAGAGGTTTTAGAGTGCGTCTGTTAGCTTTTATGTAGTGTTTACTGGCACAAAAGAAAAACCTGTGCAGGTTACTGTTGTAGCAGCAGGTTTACCCATCCTTTCCAGTGTAAGCTTAGCAATACTTCATCACTTCTCTGTCAGGGCAGGTGACTTTAGCCTGTTTTGTACTTCACAGTTGCCACATAAGTAAACCAATTTCCAGTTTGGCACCTTGACCCAACTGGTCAGTAAGCTGAAGAATTGCACAGACAGCATAATATTTCTGAAGTAAATCCTGTGGGCTTGGACAGTGTTGGCTTGGATAGGGTGGGATGAAGGCTTGTTCATGGTGTTCGTACAGAGCCTTCCTGTTCTGGAATGCAAGAGCACAAAAATTTACAGCTGCTTTAAAGTTCCTTTGTGGCTTGCCAGCCTTTGCTTCTCGGGGTGAGCAGTCTTTAGCATAGTGTTAATTATGTTACAGCAGTCCCCCTGAGCAGCTCATTTCACTGAGCTGTGTGTAAAACACTGTGTATGCTCCCAGCACTCTTCTCCCATAAGGATGGCATCCATGTGCTTCCTAGACCTAGAAATTCTGTGAAGGAGGCTCCTGGGAAGACTGCTGGTGTGCAAACTGTCAAGCTTCAAAGCAAATCTACAGTAAAAATATTCCAGTGTCTTTATATACACATAAAATAAGTTTGGAATCACTGTGAAATTGCAGATTTTCATAGCAGAAGATGTTTGCATGGGATAATGGGATGGAAGATGACAATTTTATGTTGCTTTGAACATCCTGGAATCACTTTGTTTCCTTTTTTTGATTCAGCTAATTTAAAAACAGCTTTGAAAATGCTGGTATAGTATAGTACCACAAAATATAAATGAATACATTTCTGCATGCTTAGTTCTTGGAATCTAATTTTTCTAGCAGAAGTTACTGCAATTATGTGTGTCTTCTGATACTCTGTGTAGATTCACTGTGGTTTCTGCTGGTGTTGCTATTAGCTGTTAAAGGGAAAGACTTGGGGAGCAAGTGAGAGTCTTAGATGAGCTTCAGCCATGAAAGGCATTAGCTGCGGTGTCGGGATTGGCTTTGGTTTGTTGTGGAGTCCCCCAGAGTGTGTTGCATGTCAGTGTCAGCAAGACCTAGGCAATTCTGTTCTCCTGCCAGGAGCAGCAGCAGCCAGGGAAGCCACATCCTGCAGCTGCCTTGTGGGCAGCCGCTCGATTTTCTTCTGTTTATCTCCATGCCTAAGCCACAAGTGTTGCAGTGTCACCTTGTACCTTCTCAGTACCCAGTTTTGTTCCCTTGGTGCTCGGGTTGAATTGCACTTACTTCAAATAAGGTTAGTCCTGAGCTTTATGCTTCTGGGTATGTGCTGCAGCAGAAGCCATAGGGTCAGTTTGTTTGTTTGTGCTTGTAAACCACACCAGCCTTTTGACAGTAAAATCCAGTACAAAAATTCTGTGAAAATCCAATAAAGCTATGGGTGAAATGAACAGGTGCTTACTACAGCCTTAAAAAGACCCTAACTAGAGCTATTATTTTAAATTCTTTACCAGCAGGTGTGTGTAATTGCCTATAGAAGCCATCTTGCTTCTCACTTCAGCAGAAACATTTTTAAAGTATTAATCATAAGGCATTCATATTTTTATACCCAGAAGTTAAAGACCTGGCTTATTTTAAGATAAAAGGTAATTTGTTTCTCTGAGATTGTGTGTTTGAGTCTGGCTTTCAGTGATAGCAGCTCCACATATGAATCACTTGTTCACTTATTATAAAGTAATAAGAGACACTTAAACTTTTTGGATGATAATAAAAACCATATGTGAAAGAATTAATGAAAAACATGCACTGCATTCCTAATTTTTTTTGATTTTGTTGTTTGGGGTTTTTTAAAATTGTGTTTCCAGTACTTTTTCTTCTTTTAATTTAACTGTGCTATAGTTCTAGCTTCACAGACAGAGCAGTCATGAAGCACACAATGGAAAAAAAATACCCTGCTGACGTGTGCTGTCTGCTGAGAGTGCAAAAATTCAGTGGCTACCTCAGATTACTTTTTCATCAGACAATGATTTTGTATCAAATGGTTGTTGAAGGTGCTCTGGTACTTGAAAGCAAATGGAGACCCCTTCTATCATTATTGGGCTTCTTGCTCTTATTCAGGCACAGCGTGTATTATTAAAAACCATCAATGCTGTCACAAAACCAAATTGTTTACTTGGGAGTTTTTGATTCTTGGTGAAGTCAGGATTTTGTAATTTAAGCATTTACAGTAATTTCACGACTATAAGGCGCACCCTTTTTACTAAAACTTTCCCCCAAACCCGGAAGTGCGCCTTATAGTCCGGTGCGCCTTATCTGACGGTCAAAGTTCGGAAAATTTGCCTACCCG
>PYHW01009916.1:5077747-5124657 GCA_013186435.1 Turdus rufiventris
TATCTGATCTACAATGTTGCGAGTTTTGCTGACTCCCGGGGGGTGCGCCTTATAGTCAGGTGCGCCTTATGGTTGTGAAATTACTGTAGATAGTCTTATTGAGCTTATTTGTGTCCAGTATTTCTTTCTCAGTCTTTTTTTTTTAAATAAAAAGCTAGAGTTTAATATTAAACTTCAATTATTTCAGTGCTAATGGTCATCATTGTTAATACCTAGATTCATACTGTCACCCAATAAATGAGCAAGCAAAGTTTGCTTTTCAGATTATGTAAAATTAATAACCAAAGATCTGTTAAGAAATTTCAAGGCAAAGCTGTAAAATCATTCCAAATCAGGGCAAGTCTCTCGTTTCACCTGCTGTATTTGACTGTTTGGCTGGCATTGCACCAGGGCTCAATAACAGCAGTGCATGTCTTTGTCAAGCTCAGCAGGCACTGGCACCTAATTGCTTGGGGTGAGAGATGACAGACCTGAAGCCACATTTTAATTCCACTGTAAGGCTGAGTGTAACAGTCTGGGCTTGGTGGCTGAGTTTGGTTATTCATCTCTGTGCTGTTAGCACTGGTTTAAATTAGAAACAGGCTTCTAAGCTCTTGTCCCTCAGGTTAGTGGTCCTGCAGAGTTCTTGGACACAGGCCTGAAAGCAGAAGGCTTGTGGGAAAGAAACTATTTGCAGATTTAAAAAGCATAACTCCACTGGTCAAGCAACTAGAAGGTGAAGACAGATTAATAAATGTACCCTGGATGGGGTATTTTATTGTATCTTACTAGAGTGTTCTGCGTGGCCAAGCTAGTTGGAGTCTTTGGGGTTTTTCATTTGCTTGTAAATCACTTTAGGGTGCTGCTGCACACAGGTAAAACTGAGCTGGGCTTTTAATGCATTGGTGCTTGTTGAACTTTCAGGCTAGATGGGGTGGGACCTACTAAAAATTAGTCAGTAATAATTTGCAAAATTATTGTAATAATTCCTTTAGAACTAAACTTGTGTGGGTGTATATGTATAATCTGCTGTGTGCTCATTAGACATCCCATTATGTACACACTTGCCAGCTGAAGAGCAGGTAATTACAGCACAGACTTGCAGGGCTACCTCAGTGTCTTGTCTAATGAGGAATAGTGTAATATACAAAAAACCTCTTCTAATATTATGCCCAGTTTTGTTGAAGAAACTGTTAATTAAGCGTGAAGCTTTCTCACGTGCTTCTAAAAAACTACTTGATTATTTCTTTTTGTGGCATCTTTTTGGGGGAAAAGGAGGGTTTTGTAGTGTCGCTGTCTTCAAATTTCTGAAGTATCTGAATAGTAGCTTTCATGTCTTCTGAATTGCTTTTCTCTCTAGACAATTCTGAGTTAATCTACAAAGAGTTCTTTGATCTTTTATTCCTCTCCATTCCTATTTTTTTATTATTTTCCTTTGCAAGCCTTTCATATTCCCCTAAGAATATGATTCAGGGAAAGTAATAAATTCCTTAAGTGCCATTGTATGAGTCTTTCTGTGCTGGCTTCCTGGAAACACTAATTTCAGCCTTTCAGATGGTTTGTATTGCAATATCTTTGCTCTCTGTTATCACCTGCAGGATTTTTCATTGGCCTTACCTTCCAGCTTGCTTTCCCTGATTTGCTGGGTTTTAAAATTTCTTCCAAAGGTGAATTAATAGAAATTGTTGGGATACTTCGGTTGCTAACATCTGCCTCCAGCCTGCTGGGACCTATTTGGCTTAGTGTTTACACTAATGAACTTAACACAGGAAAGTAGAAGCACTGAAATTTCACTGATGACACAAAGCTGGGAGGCCAATCTGATAGAGTTGGAAGCTGAGATTTTAATACAGTAAAACCTAGATGTTCCTGAGGCTGGAGTAGTAGAAAAGAAATTAAATTATTCATTCAGGAGTTGCTAGCAATGTTCTGGCTATAAACAGATGCTTACCAGAATTAAATGGTAGGGGAAAGGGCTGTAACATGCCACTTAATTGTAGAAAGGTTGAACCACTCACTTATTTTGAAAACACAAATGCAGTCCCAGGATATATCAGAAGTAATTCTAATGGAGATAGAGGCCTTGCAGAAAGTGTTAATGCATCAAAACTCTGGTGGATTCCCTCTGTAATATTACATGCACCCATAACCATAAAGGGTAAGTTTTATTGTGCTGTAGAGACAGACTAAACCCCTATTATATAAAAAGAGAGTTAAATAGCTGGATGTTTTTATTTTTTCAGAATATGAAGACTGGGAGGATTGCTGTTTTCATGCTCACCCAATTTTTTTTCTGATAGCAGATGGTCAGACCTGTGCTGAAATGAGCAGCCATGCTGTCACAAACACACCAAGAAAACAACCTGGCCTTGTGTTATTGTCACCTGGAAGTTGAGACATTCCCAGCTAGTAGTAGGAGGAGATTTTTGGATGCTGTTCTGGAATCAGCAGAGTATGCTTGTGTTTCTCTCAGTGACAGCCAAGGCTCTGCTCTCCAAAGCTGCTGCTACAGTACTCTGCAGAGTAAAAAAATCAATGTAAATAGAGAGAGGGCACTGGAGGGGCTTGTTGGGTATCTGTCAGGCTGGACTAGGCTGACCTGAGCCAAGCCACGATCTTCCACTAGCTCATTACATTAATTTGAAAGCTACGTGCCTGAAGAGTGTTCAAGACTACCTTTAGATGCACCTTCACCATGTCCTGGCTTCTCTCTTGGTGTCTTTCCTTCTGAGCAGTGGTTTGTGTCACTTCAGCTGACTGGGGCCATATTTTAGTCCAATTTAATGTTTCTATATCTTTGGAGCCAAGTTAATAATTTCACCAAACCTCTGGGGAACCTGTGGAAACCCAAGACCTGCATGGAGTCTGCTTGGTCCAGTACACCCAGAGGGCTGCTGTGTGAGCCTCATAACCCTGAGCCAGTCCTGGGAGCATAAATTGGGAGTGCTGATCCTGTGTTCCCTGGCACTTGTGTAAAGAGATTGTTGAGGCTCCAAAGGTGAAATATCACAGAGCCAAGCAGAGTTTGGCAAGGGCTGTGAATTTGAGCTCAAAGCTGCACAAAAAGCAACTACAGCTGTTCCCAGTGAAGAGCTGGCCCCTGGAGCCCAGGGTGCTGCAGCCACTTGATGCTACCTTTTGTAGCAGCTCTGGGCCTGAGCTGTACTGTTTGTGTGGTGTGGATAATCCATGGCACTTGGGTGTGCTGCCTGCAGAGCTTCAACTGTACTTTTGGTTTGATTCATGTTTTAAAGGATTTGTAGGATGTCTGTAGTTGCAGATTAATTAATTTAGCAAGTGCCAAGGGTTCTTCATGGTATGCCTTCCTGGCCCTTTCCACACACATCCCCCAGCCCCACCTTGCCCAGATGCTTTTGCTCAGTGGATAGTGGGATCTGAACCTCTCTTTATATGGAACAAAATATTTTTACTCTCATACCTAGTGTTTTCAGGCTGGTAGATAGCAGAATTGTCAAGGATTTTTTGTTGGTTGGGGTTTGGTGAGTTTTTTACCTACTGTCTTTAGAAGTTTTGAGTTTTTCTCCCTTATCATCCCTTACGTACATAACTGTTATAATGTGACCAAGGCTCTTTTATTTCCTTCTTTTGGGAAAAAAGTCTAGACATGCTGCTTTGTATTGGAAAATAGTGAGGCTGCAGGAAAGGAACATAGTCTAATGCTCTTGATCATTCAGTTGTGCAAGTATAGTATGAAAGAGTTAAATCACTGATTTTCTTAAGCTGCAAATACAAGAATTTGGCCTCAGGCAATTAATTGCTGTTTGAGAATGGTGTTGGTACGCTGTCAACCTCTCTAGTATTTCAAAAGATTTTTACATTAATATTATATCTGCCCTACGGGTTATTCTAACAAAAGAAAATTTACAGTCTTAGACAAAAAAAATCTTTCAGTGGGTTGTCTCTTTCTAATCCTTTTTCTTTAGGGAGAGGCTTAATCAAGTTTTGCCTAACCTGTGTCTTTCTAACAGGCTAGGTAAAACTGTTAAAATTTTAAGTATGTATCTTCTAAGGTAATCTTGAGTAAATATAAGTGGTTAATAATGGTAAAAAAAAAAGTTCTTTCTTTAATGAGTAACTGGAGAGAGCTAATTTGTATCTGAATGCCCTGTAGATATTCTTTTCCCTGAGCTCCAGGAGAGCCTCTTCTGCCAGTGACTTGACTGAATTCCTCTTGGGCTTTTCCTGTCTCTCATCTGCAGAGTCCAACAGGTGCAACTGCCTCCATCCATGAGAATTTCAGTTGCAGATTGTCTCCACTGTTCTAAGCAACAATGAGAAATTTGATCCTAAATTTGTGGTGTCATTTTGCACTGATCTGATGGAGCCAGAAGTGCCAAGCTCAGTGTTAAATCAAGAGTGTATGGTTTAACAATGATCGATCTTTTGTAAATACTCTCAAGCTTTAATTTATAATTCTGTGGGTCCCAGATTTTAATAGAAAGGTCATTGTTAATACATTACTCTTGGGTTTGGCCAGTATTATTTTATCTCTGAATATACATACTATAAAAATATATATTGGTGGATAAATGACACATGGTACTAGTTTGGAGTAATTATCTAAACATTTATGTCAAACTAGTGACAGCTCCAAACTTTAGCTTTTCTTAGCAATGCAATTAAGCAATGCATGTATGGTAAAATAAATGTTGTGTCCAATTTAGTTATCAGGGAGTGATTTTCTTTGCTCTTTTTTATCTGAGACAGGTTTTCTACTGTTTCTATAGTGGAGAGACTCATGGGCTTCTTGTTCAAAGCACCCATGTTTGTTCTTGGAAAGAAGTGAGACAACTGTTTTTCATCTTTTTTTTTTTAATATTTGCTCCTTTCATACTAGACATCTGTGGCTCAAGTTTTCTTGTATTAATATGCTAAATAAGAAAAACCTTTATATGTGTGTTAGTTTTAAATTATTCAATTATTACGATTGGTTTCTTTTATTATTACCTGGTTTCTTTTGCCTTTTTAGATCTCCAAGTTTGGCTTGAGCTGTTAAGCTATGATTCTGTGAAAATAAATCTGAGTTTCTCATAATTTCAACCACAGAAGTTTTAGGGAAGGCCAAACATAGATTGCACAATCATGCAGTCTGACTATTTGTCTTAGACTTAATTGGGGAAATATTGTAGGATTGTAGGGAAATCTGATTCATGTTGTTTCTTAAAGAAGTAATCGTTTAAAAATCTTAGTTTTAGAGCTTTGTATTTGTTGCATCAAATGTGATTAGAGATTTCTTAATACCATATTGATAATTTACAGCTATTCTTCTACTCTACTTCTCAACTATTCAAATTTTGGGTTGGACTCTTGAGTTCCCTGTGTCTGCTACAATTTTGAAATCCCACTCATAAAAAAGTGTTAGTGTTCCAAATTCACAGCAGAATATTATATTACTCTGGTTAATATTTATACTAAAAATGGATACCAATTACTAATGAAGTTGAAGAGCAATAAAAAGTTACTTAATTGATGTGGAATATTTGGCTCTTTGTCATCAGTGCTTTTTGAAATGGAACTGTGATTTTCCCTGGTGGTAGGTAAGCTCACTTTCCTTGGAAAGGGACTCCTAAAGGCTTGTGAAGTGCTCAGATTCCCACAGAGGTGATATACACGTGTTTTGTCACAGCTGGTGTCATTCTGAGCTGTTACTTTTTTCTGTTCTTCAGGATACAATGCTTAATAACTTAGGTTGCTGTATTAGTTTTTGATGATACATAATTTTTTATTTTAATCATCAAAAAGCCCTTGACACTTTTTCCTGCGGTGTCCTCGTGTCTTAGCTTGTCTGCTAGGATTTGGAAAGGTGGGCAGCTGGGTGGGGAAGAGAACCCCTTGGCCTCAACGGGCTGTGGTTAATGGGTTGTGCTGTACCTGATGCCAGTGGGTGACATGTGGAGTCTGCAGGATGCTGGCCTGGCCCTGCCCTACTTGTCATCTCTAGCAATGGCCTGAGGTAGGTGACACAGTGCACTCTCAGGTTTGCAGTGGCAGCAGACCAGGGGCTCAGTGGCTGTGCTGGAGAGATGGGCTTGCAGGAACCTCACGGAATTAAGCAGAGACAAATACCAAGTTCTGCACCTGTGGGAAAGGAGAGTTTCTGGCAGGAGCACAGTCTGGGGACAGAGGGGCTGCAGGAAGCCAGCTGTGTGGGAAAGACCCCCGCAGTGCTGTCAGGTGCCAGGAGAGGCTGTGCCATCTCCATCGAAGGAGCTTTTCAAATCTGGATTAGGCAAAAGCCTGAGAAACCTGATCTGGTCTCATGGCCGAGCAGAGGTTGGCTTTGGACACCTCAGGTCCTTTTCAACTTGAAATACCTTATCCTGTAATTCTGTGACTAATTATTTATTCAGTTTCAGATTTGAATTTGAATTTTGCCTTTGTAACTTAACTTGCATGTCTAAAATGTTACATGCTCAGTCTGTTCTATCACAAATTCAACTAACGTTTGTTCTGTGTGTTTAATGTTCCGTTTAAAAAAAAATAAAATCTGGGCCTTTACCAAACTCACATTTCAAAAATGATTGTTATATAACCAGTGCAGTTTGCCTCTCTGTGCTTATTACTGATTTCTTTTGTTCTTACTTCTTGTGTAAACTTGCCACATGATTAATGTGCCTTTTTATTTCAACAGAGGGAGAATATATCAAGATGTTCATGCGAGGTCGACCAATCACAATGTTCATTCCTTCTGATGTAGAAAACTATGATGATATTAGGACAGAGCTGCCTCCTGAAAAGTTAAAACTGGAGTGGGTGTATCCTTAATATCAATAACTACTCACTGTTCCCTTTTTGTCTTGTCTTGCATTTTTCCCTTTTAGAATCCAATCTTGTCTGTTGTCTGTTAAGATGTAAAAACTAAAAGGTGAGGGAAAATGTTCAAATTAATATAACAATGGAAATGGTTTGTAACTCCTGTATAGTACAACTTCAAATGGCAGACTGCATAGGTACAGATATACTGCACTTTTTCTTTGTTGTTTTGCTGTTGACTAATTCTAATCTATTAACTGATTTATATTTAGTGCAAAAGAAAGCATCTTTGTAGAATTACAAAGTTTGAATAATGTCCCCCTCTGCCTCCCACTATATTAATTTGCTTCAGGGAACAGTTAGTTTTCAATCTCTGATCCTTTTTAGGAAGTTTTAGAACTATGGAAGATGTTGAGTTTGTTATCCTTTCCTATGGAGTGAGTATTGGAGAAACAACCATCTGCTTCTGAACTGCAGCTTCAAAGTGAAGCGGTGAATTTCTTGGAAACTCCTTTGTATTAAATGCACTGAATTTATCATTTGAAGAACTGAGTAGGTGTGTGGCTGATGACAATTCTCCAAGTTTAGTAGATCAGACATTAAGTTCATTTTAAGAGATGTGCTTTTGCACACGTTTGGGACTTCCTGTCGCTCCCCCATCTCTGCAGATTTTTCCAGTAAGCTGTGATTGTGTAAGTTTCTTAGTACTTCAGTAAAATAACATGTCTACACAGCACTTGAATTGTTGTAATAACCTGAATTTTGATGCTCTGATGTTGCTAAAAGCAGGAAGATTTTTTTAGGAATGTTGATGATACACTGTCATATGTCAGGAGGAAAGTTTCAGTTTAAAGTCTGACTGGAAGGAAAAGAGAGTTCTTATTCATGCTTTGCAAAAACTGTGGTACTCAATTTTCCAACCATCACAGCTCTTGGTTGCATGAAGACTCATGACTATGGAGTGAATTGGGTCAGTCAGTGATCTGGCTGAAATGTAATCTCTTTTTGTGAGGTTAATTTTCAAGCAGGACTGATGCATTAGTCTGATTCACCTCACAAACCTGCGAGGATTGGAAATGGCATACTGGAGGAACATCAGCTCCACTTTTCCAGCATCAGTGAGCAGTTTGGACTGATGAAAACTGATCATGAAATCACACCCTCAGTTAAGTAGGTGCAAATCCCAGTGTGGACACATTTAATGTCCAAGAACCTTAAGTTGGGTTAAACCAGTTGGCTGCTGAGGTCTAATTAAAGTGGAATAAATTTAGTCGAAAGAGACTGTCCATATGTTTTGGAATCTGTTTAAGGAAATGTCATCCCAAGTCAGACCATTATATTTATGAGTGTAGGATATCTTTTGGATACAAAGGTGAAGAAAATGAGGAAAAGGCAGTAAAATTTATGAGGACTAATAATGGTCTCTATATGAATTTTAGGAACAAAATTGCTCTTCAGTTTGGAAAATGCAGCAGCAGCAGACCTTCTGCTTTATGCTTAGGTTTAGCAAGGGGAACAAATCTGCAAGGCAGCTGTATCTTGCAAATACGATGGCAAACTGAACCCTGTACTCCTTATTAAAAAGGCAAAGGGACAATGATTCACTGAGTATTTCACTAATGTCAGTGTTTTGCACCTGAAAGCTCAAGTGAGTGTAGAATAATTCCGTTTATAGGATTTGTTTTGAATTCTTTTAATTCTCCTTCCTTCTGGATGATTTTTTGTAATTGGGTTTTCCTTTGTTATTACTCTTTTGGAAAATGCTGGTCAACTATGACAAACTGCAAGGAAAAAACAGACAGATTATTGGGGTATATTTTGTTGGTTTATTGGTTGATTTGGGAGGTCGGAGGGGGAGGGGGTCTCCTTTTTAGATGTTTCCTGTAGATTTATTCAACTCCTATTCCCTGTACTGTAGATTCATCTAGGGAAACTTAGCTTTTGTCTGTCTTGCAGATTATTGTCATTTGAAGAAATGCCTAAGCTGCTTGGCAAGACAAAGCAGCTCATGGGGGAGTCTGAGCTCTTGACTGTGTCTGGTTCCTGAGTGATGTAATTTAAATTGAATAATTTAGTTTGAGTATCCCTGCTTTGTAGTGCAATCTTTGCTACTGCGCTTCAAAACTGGCTAAAGCATATCTGACATTCCTAATAATAGCAAAATTGGCTTATTTAGTAGCTTCAGAGGTCACAGTCAGTGCAGCTTTTGACAGTGACTTTGTAAATTCTTTCTCCCAGTGTATAGTAGCTCAGTTTCAGGAGGGTATTTCAGACTCCGTTTTATGCGATTATTTTTAGCAGTAGCAGTCTTCTTTCTAAGAATAATCGAAGACAGTGGTAAATTTACTGCTTCTCGTGTATGGTAGATCACTTTTCATGAGGGCTGTAGCTATTTTTAGCCATTTCAAACAAACAAACAAAAAAAACCCCAAACGTAACGTTTTAAAACATACTGAATGTTGTGACAAAATAGTCCTTGTAATTAGTGAGTAGTCACATTATCAAGGCAACTATCTTTCCATTTTCCTGATTTAATAATCATTTTCACTGAAAGATTAACATTGAAATTCAGTGGAAATCAAGCATCAAAGTTGTCACCCTTTTTCTGAAGAGACACAGTCATTTATTTCATTTATTTTATTGCATTAATTGTGTTGCACTGTATGTGCTGCTTTGTTCTGCATGTGTGGAGAAGGAAAGAAATGCTGTGGAGCTACAACTCCTTTTTTTTTCACTCAAGATAATCTGGGATAGAGAACGAAGAAAGCAAAAAAAATTGTCCCACAAAACAGGTGGTTCATTTATGTGCTTTTAAAAAATGTGCTTCTAGAAAATGCAGCCACTCTTTGGTACTTTATTTTGTAGGAGGGATAAAAGAAAGGAAGGTACTGAGAAATTTTTTATTTGTCTTGCAGCTTCACAAATGTCAGAGCTCACTGGTGGGTGCCAAAGTGTTTAGCTCTAGCTTAGCTAAGCATTCTGCTGTGGAAAGACATGTTTATGTAAATCATTAATACTTTTCTAGGATGAATGTTCAAAGATGTCAGTCTTGCTAAATGCTTATCAATACATTCCCTATTGTGTCAGCAGATGAGCAAAATCTTTGTCTCTCTTCTGAGAGGGTATTTAAAATAGTGTTCTTAATACTTCAGGATAGAAAAAATATTTTCATTGGTTTGCAGCCCATTGCTTTTGAAAGTTCACTTGTTTGGTTTGTTGTTTGTTATTTTTTATAAAAGGCCATTCTGGGGTTTCTTTTAGTTCCATCAGAACTTTTAAAAGAAGAATGAGGAAAATTGAGTGGGGAAGTAAATAGTAATGGAGGAGAAACAGAGGCATCCTTTTTTCTGCCCTCAGGATTGTGTTGTGTGAGCATTTCTCTTGATATCATTTGCTTAGCAAGCCTGTGAATAATCTCTGCTTCAGAGGAGCCATTGTGTTCTTCCCTACTAAATGGAAGACAGCAAGATATGAATGTTTTGTTTTCCACACTCCAAAGGGGTTTAACTGGCAGCTGAATGCAGTGTTCCTCTTTGAACTGTTGTTTAGTTACAGCATGTGTTTAGTTTCACAAGTGTTCCTCTGGTCTGGTGGTACTGAAGAAGAGGAAGGGTAGTGGGGCATTTTTGGGGGTGCGGTGCTATTTTTGGTAGAAAGGTGGTCCTTTTTCATGGAGAAATAGAGGTCAGGCTATCAGGTTAGGAGATACCAGTTTGGATACTCCCAGACTTTAACTGGGACTTGAACTTGCCTTCATTTATGAGAATGGACTATCTTCATCCAGCTTTCTCCACATGGGCCTTTCACTTCCTTTTATTTACCTTATTAGCCAGGATCTGAAGCTGGAATCCCTTAGCTTAAGTCTTAATGTGTTTCCCATCTTTTTCTTGCTGTTGCAGGTGTATTAGTTGGCAATGGAGTGGAAAGCTCTCTGAACTGCACGACATAACAGGAAAATAATATTTTTGGGGCTACACCGTTAGATGTTAAAGTCTGAGTTATGATGTTAATTGTTCCTGGTGACCCAAGGAATTGAAATATAGGCAGGCAGCCACATTAATAGTCTAGAGGAAGAAAACTGCACCTGTTCCAAAGAAATAATGAGTTGTAATAACGTTTGATCAGTGCCAACCAAGGCTCCTTCACAGTATGTAAAACTTCTGAATGTCATTAGGAGCTGTACATATTCCTACAGAAAACGTGTCTTTTATATGTTTTGGGTAGATTTGGATAGAATATTTTTCACTTTGTAAATTCCTTTTAAGTTTGGTTTGTTTAAAAAATACTCTTAAAGCAGTCTAAAGAAATCTTTCCTGAACTTGGCAGCTGCTGTGCAGAAGCTTGCCTTTTTCTGTAGGGCATTAGGAATTGTTTTAAAAGGCAATGAAAGCAGTACTCTGCTGCCCAGCCTGCTGATATACAGCTCTGCTGCTGTAGAAAATGTTAAATTAGAATAGCAAGTCCTGCTGTTACCTAATGAAATTTCACAGGAAAATATTTATAAAACTGCAATACTGCGTTTGCTTTACTTCTACCATATCTTATTTTTAACATCAGTGGTCATCATTTCTTGAGGGATTTAGGTCCAGTTGAATGGAGGTTTTTTGTTTTCTTTTTAAACTTTGTTAGTGAAATCATGCTGTAGTTCTGTAGGGAAAAACTTGAAGAGCATTTGCTGACATGAGAGCTCCCCAGGAATCCTTTAAGGGGTATGGGGGGAGGAAAAATTTGTTGTTTTTTTTCCTGGTATTCAGTGACTATGAAAACCTTGACTAAAAAAAAAAAATCTAGATATGGGTATCGTGGAAGAGACTGTCGAGCCAATGTTTACCTCCTTCCTACCGGAGAAATTGTGTATTTCATAGCCTCAGTGGTGGTACTATTTAACTATGAGGAGAGAACCCAGCGGCACTACTTGGGTCACACAGACTGCGTTAAATGGTTAGTATACAACATTTGCATGTGAGTGTGTGGGTACTAATGCAGAAATATTTCTCTTCCTCTCCTGCTGTATGCACAAACTAATTAATGTCATCATAGTTGTAGTTATTTCCTGTTTAATCAGTCCCAGTAGATTTCACTGTAATAAACAGCACAAACAAATGGTGTTAGAGCAGTCCGTGCTAGCTTAGGATGTCTGGTTTAAATGTAAAACAAGGAGATATGTATACAATCTAAGAGTGCTGGGAAAGGACTGGATAAATTATTTGCATAAATTATTCATAATAGTTGTCCCAGAAATTAAAAATTGTTAGCCTGACTCTAAATCAGTTGTTTACAGGCAAAAATACAATTTTAAAGGAGAACTAGAAAACCATATTTAAAACTGAGCAGTCATACTCTCATTTTGAAAAAGATGCCCCATCCAAGCATAAAGAGAGTCAAGGAAATCAGAAAAATGTTTGCAAAACACAAAAAACTAGAGAAGGAAAATTCAAGCCAACGTCCTTGTAAGTGTAAAGGCAGTTACAGAATTTGCTATGTTAGTCTGAAGAGTAGTGCACAAAATGTAATGTGCAGTATCTGACTGGAGAAATTTTGGCATCTAAAGCTCTTTTCTCTTTTGTCTGTATAATTGCTTACTGTGGGAGGAATGCTGCCAGTTTGTGTTCTTCACTTTCATTCAGAAAACTGAACTGAATTGTAAATTTTTTTGGTGTCTGTCATTATGACCTCTTCAGGTTTGCCTGGCCCCCTTGATTCTTTCAATGGCTTTCTTCACCATTGCAATTTTACAGAGAAAGCAATTAAGAATATAGATCAAAAAATCCCATGAACTGGGAGGATGTATTCTCTAAAATTTGGTTTTTTTACATCAGCTTCAAAGCAAACTGTGATAAGCAAAGGCAGATTTTTACTTCCACTAGTAGTGCACCGCACTTCATTAGTACAATCACATCAGTAACTCATTTCAAGTAGCAGTAATCCCTACCTCCTGGGTGCACAGGCAAGCCCTCAGACAACTTTCCTGCCTTTTTTTCTCTGGGTTCATGACATCTCTAGGTTTAGGCATAAAATACACCATAGTGTTTATAAATATGGCACATAGGTATGTGTAGGAGGTTCATTATGAGACAATGTAGATTTTGTTACACTGTAGTCCAAACCTGAGATGTGTCAGAGCACATGCAGATGTGGCTCTTCTGGCACTCCTGGTTGTGTGTCAGCCAATACAGTGTAGAATGAAATATCTAATGAGAAATATTCAAGTTGTCTCCTTAAAGTGGGATTTAGGATCATAACTGTCTTCATGGGCTTTTGTTGAGAAACAAATAAAAAAATTTACAAAACATCTCTCAGTTTTGAAGACCTATGACAGCAAAAGCAAGTCATATTTCTGTCTGTCTTAGTCTTGCAGTTCATCCAGACAAAATTAGAATTGCAACAGGACAGTTAGCTGGAGTGGATAAAGATGGAAGGGTAAGTAATAGAGCTGTTGAGCAGTAGTATCTTGTTTTGAAAATCAGGAAAAAGTGGTTTGGGGGGTTTTTAATCATCACCTTCTGTCTGCAGTTTATATTATGCACTGCATTTACTGAGATATTTTGAGTTTCTCAGGTGACAGCCTGTATCTCTAGCAAAAGACAGTAACAATGAAACACTCAACCATACGTCAAAAAGAGCAGAAGCTCATAAAGTCCTTTATCTGCAAGCATACTTGAAGTTTGTAATTGATTTATTAGGCCACATAATTTCTGTCCTATTACTTCCAATATGTCTTCTCCCAAAGGAGAGAAAATCCCATATTCTGCAGGTCAGTATAGTCTTAAGGCTTCATGGAAGAGGAAACCAAATTTGAGAATTTATGGAACATATGCCAAACTTTCCTATAAACTTGCTCATTTGAGAGCAAGTATATTTAAATGCTGTTCTCCACCTCTTGGCATAATTCTGTCAGAATTTGAATAATTGGATTCTTTTTGAGAAGTTATAAACAGAGGGGGGAAAAAGATGCTATAAAGTGTAGAACATGTTAAATGTAACTCTTTTTTCAGATGTTCAACTTATTTTTTTATATTTTGTAAGAAATTTTTGTGGGGCGTCTTGAATACATGATTTCCACTGGGCATTTTCTGACTCTTGTTAGAGGTGTTTGGTTTGTTTTTCCATCAATACAAAGATTTGTCTCTTTCAATGGTGAATGCTGTCCTTAAGCCAAGTTAATTTGTGTTTGTTGCTAATCTAGTTTGGGATAGCAGTTTTATGAAATATAACCATGGATATTTTCATTGAGTAGTTGGAGATGGTTAAGAGGCTCAGCGCACTGGGGTTTGTTTCTTTTCTTTTTTTTTTCCTAATTTTTTTATATATATATTTTATATATATAAGCCCAGATTTGATCATTATTTTCAGTTGTATAATATCCCTAGTCTGGGCTCTGAAATGGGAGATGATTCTTCCATTATTTGTTCAATTCCTTGAATTGGTTATTCTCACAACAACCAACCACCACTTTCCTGCCTCGACGGCACCGCTGCCTTGTTGGTAGCCCAGCCATAAGGAACAACATTGCCTTGACTCTCCCCTTTTGACTGTGAGGACAGTACCCAGCAGCATCACCAGCACAGTCATCCTACCTTTTGCTCTGCACTTTGTAGTTCAGGCAGCAGCTGTTCTCGGCGCGCTCTCCCTGCCGCTG
The DNA here is from genome assembly GCA_013186435.1 of Turdus rufiventris. Classification (NCBI taxonomy): domain Eukaryota; kingdom Metazoa; phylum Chordata; class Aves; order Passeriformes; family Turdidae; genus Turdus; species Turdus rufiventris. The sequence continues at coordinate 5,092,140 of PYHW01009916.1, forward strand.
ACCTGTTTGTCCTGTTGCTTTTCCACGCAGCCCCTGCAGCCCCATGTCAGAGTGTGGGACTCGGTGAGCCTGGCGACGCTGCAGGTCATCGGCCTCGGCACCTTTGAGCGCGGAGTGGGCTGCTTGGATTTCTCCAAAGCGGTAAGATAACGCGTGGCCTGTGGGAGCAACGGTGGGCAGGGCAGTTGGGACAGATGGAGAGATATAAAGCCAGGTCTTGGAATTTGTGGTGTATTGCAAAGGACGTGGGTGAAAGGGCCCTGCTTGGAGCTGCCAGGCACAGCCCGCAGCAGGGTGGTAAGAGAGAGAGGTAACAAAGAGAGCTCAGAGAGCGAGGTTCCCATTACAATACAATAAATCTTCTTCTGTGTTGAATATTCTAATTTTCACTAACCAATCTAATACAAGACACAAATCTTAGAGCATATACATACATCCTATAAGAATCATTACATTGCCATACTGTGTTACACTTTAAATCCTAAAAGCTACTCTTTGGTCCCCTTCTGCCAAGCTAGCAGGGTCTTCTCTGACCCTCGGACCTGTCTGCAAGTAGAAGGAATTGTTCAACCAAGAGGGGATTACTTTCAGCTGGCCAAACTATTGTTTTCTAGTTACTTGGTAACTAAGGTTTGGTGTCTCAAAGATGGCTTTCATTTCAATCTCGCTTACAGTTTCCATATTCTCAAAATATTTTGCCAGGCCACCATATTTATAAGATTTTCCTGTTTCATCCTCCCCAAGAATGGCCAGTCCTATGGAAATAGGAAGGAGATTTTACATGTTGTCTAGTTGATCTCTTTCAGTATTAAAAGCATGTCACTGAAGTTTCTGTATACTTTACAAAAGAAGCTGATAGCAAACTAGCTGAAAAAAACAGGAAATAGCGTGTGTAAAATCGCGGTAACAAACCAGCGTGGTAAATAAATAGTGGGCGAGAAAAACCTTAACTAGAAGTCGAAGTCCACTCTGGGTTTGGTGGTTTGGTTTTGTTTGTGAGGAGCTCGGTTGTTTTTATTTTGATGTTAGAAACAAATTTGTTAGTGAGGTTTGTGAAGACAAAATTTAAAGGGTTCTCATAGGAGGGTGAACTTTTTTGCTTTCACAGCTGGAGTAGATTTTTGTCCACCAACAGGAAATTACAAAAAAAGACAAAAACAAAAAACACTTCACATTATCTTGTACTATTTTTTCCTGAGGAAAAGCTTGTTTACTTTTTGCCTCTTCTTTTACATAGTTAAAAAAAATAGAGGTCTTTGTTACTGGGCCCACAGAATTTATCAGAAAAAAATCAGTAGCACATGGAGATGCACTACTTGGCATTCAGAAAGTTCTCATTTCAAATTTGGAAATGAGTTTGGTTTATTTTTTGGTTTTTTGTTGTTAAATATAGACATATTTTAATCTTTAAACTACCACTGCCTTTTTGCCAAAAGACTGAGACCTACCTGAAAACCTAGGCTGGATTCTTACATTCCATCAAGAAGAATTAATATCTGTAAAAACAGAAAATGCAGAAAAACAATGTCTGGAGTATTTTGCTAATAGAGGAAGAGATTTACAGGACAGCTGAGGTGGGAAGGGATTTCTGGAGATCACCTCATCCACTCTCCTGCTTACAGCAGGTTCTGTCAGAGCAACCTGCTCAGGCTGTGCTCCAGCTGGCTTCTGGGAATCTCCAGAATGGAAACTCAACAGTGCCTCTGGGTGACCCGTTGAAAATAAATTCTTGCACTCTCTTGCTGCAGTTTCACTTAGCAATTGAAGGAAAGAAAGCAATTGAAAGAAATTTCATAGCATTGAAATGTTGCTATGTTAGATATAATACAGTTTGTGTTTCAGTAAATGATGTGAAAGGAGTACTGGCATTCCTTTCACTCCAACAAACCAATGGAACTTACATACTAGGACAGAGATCTTTTTCAATGTGAATAAGAATGCATTCCATCATTTTAAAAACAAAAAACCCAGAGAATTTTTGAGGACTAGATTTTAGTTTTTATTGGTTCTGTTTTGCAGCTGAAACTGAATTTGATACCTTATTGCAGTGTCACATGATTGCTCACTAGACTGAAACAGTTGGTGTGCAGTATTTAGAACTGTGTTTTTATCACAGAATTTATTAACTCCCACAAGAGCTGAGTACATTGCCAATGCTGTCTTCAGGGTTTCTTCCCACCTAATATTTCACATGTAGATTTGCATATTACTGCTTAGAATAATAGGAGTAATAACTTGAGCCACCTCTGTTTTCATAATTTGTTAGAGAGTGAAGTGCAAAAATCAACTTTAAGATAAGTAAAGTCTCCTCGAAATCTTTCCACAAATATCCTTGAAACAGCTGTTTTGTGCAAGTATTCATTGCTGGGAATAAGTGTGGTTTTAAGATTTTTTTTTTTTCTCTGTTCCTTTAATTACATGTAGCCATATATTTACCATTTTGTTGTAAAGTTGTTCAAAATAAGTGGTGTCAGTTATAGAATACTGTAGGTGCTGCTCTACCTCCTCTGTAAGCATTGTTTTATTTAGAAAATGTTACCTTTGCTGCAGTTTTACCAACTGCATGATGAAACTGCTGGTACTTTGACCCATAAGGAAAAAATGAGACATGCTTACACAATCTGATAATGTAGTTGTATGTGATGGTGTTATTTAGGAAAAAAACACAGGTGGAGCTGTGTGTCTGTCCTCTGTGACCTGGGGATAAACAAAATATTTATAGAATAGAAAACAAAATCATTTTGCTGCTGGCATGAAATTGTAAACAAGAAAGAAAAAAAAAAACCACAAAGCCAAAACAAAACAAAAAAAGAAACAGCTACAAAAATCAAGAAACAAAACTAGAGTAAAGACTTGGTAAGATACTTTTAAATCTTTCCTTGAATGTTATTTGAAGCATGATCATTTTTTGGGATTATACAAAAATTTGTGTCTGTAAGAAAGAAAAAAGGAAAATTACATGTATATATTTTGAGGTTGTCATTACTTTAAAAGGATTTGGTTAATTTCTATTTGTACCTTTGTGGATTTTTTTGAAATTACCTCTGCCCAGCCCTGTTTCTAAATTGGGTATGATTGTACTTTGTCATTACTTCTTTTTTTTTTTTTTTTTTTCCTTTAGGATTCTGGTACTCATTTGTGTGTAATTGATGACTCTAATGAGCATATGCTTACTGTGTGGGATTGGCAGAGGAAATCAAAAATAGCAGAGATAAAGGTAATTTTTGCACATGAATACTCTGAAATACAAGTAGTTTTATTCCCATAAATACAACTTTGTAAGACACACTTTTGATCTTACTTGGAAACTGCATCTGTGTAATACTGCTGGCTTGTTTAAGGGTTCAACAGAAATGTATTCTTGTTTACTGGAAGAGGTTTGAATATTGAAGTGTTTGTAATTGCATTTTACTCATCCTTAAGAGCCAGTGCAAATAAAGCAATTGTCTCATGGTTTCTTAATTAAAAAGAAAAACAATCTTGGGAGCTTTAAGAAACTAAATAGATGATTCAGTCTGTAGTTGTTTAAAAAAAAATAAATTACTTTTAAACATCCCTTATTTCAATTTTGTCTAAATCAAATTCTGGTTATTGATTTTCGGTGTTTGTCTCCTCTCATTTGAAGTCCTAAGTAGTTCTGTGGATTGCAGTTATGTCTGCTTTTCTGTTTCTTTTTGAACCTTTCCAAATTTCAGACCGATGAGAGGTATTGCACTCAGTGCTCATGTAAAGCTGATTTCACTGGAACACCCAATCCTTTGTGTGACCCAGTATCAAGCAAGCAAATATTTCATGCATGGGGATCTGAGTATTTTTCTATTTTTATAAATCATGCTCCAAAAGCATATATGTCTATATCATTGCAAACTTGCCATTTCAGGTAACAAAATCAGGATGGGTTGGTTTATTTTCTCTAGATTATGTTGACCAATGCAAACTGTATTCTACAAGTTTTAATTTAATTCTATGACAGTTTTTTAATTTCCTCTTTAATATTTTATGTGAAACTATTTGGCATATGCCTTGTATTTCCCGTTCACTGACATTATGTTTTGACTGGTTTTGCACTCAGGGGAGTTTCTTGGTTTTTCAGAATTGGCTAAAAATTATTTGGCAGGGATATCTCACCCTTCAGAACTTGCACACATCTAGCAGTTGGTCTTACAGTAGTATCTTAAGCACCTTCCACAGAAGATGGTATGAGCAGAGTTGCATACCTTGAGCTGGGATGCAAAATAAGCTGTTTCTTAGCTGAACTCCATTAAGGTTTTCAGTTCTTAAATTCCAAATGATTTTTTGACATGGCAGGTTTTCTCATGTGAAAACTGTGTGAGAAACATAATTCAGTTAATATGGCCATGAACAAAAAAAAAATAAACTTAGGATTTTTTTTTTAAATAAGCCAAAAGTGCTGAAGTAAGAAAAGTTGCTCTCAAAGATGTGATTTAACAGCACTCTTATGTATAGATCACAGAACAGCTGGGGTTGGAAGGCACCTGTGGAAATCATCTGTCTAACCCCCAAGCCAAAGCAGGTTCTAGAGCAGAAAAAGAGACTCCACAACATCTCTGGGCAGCCTGTTTTGAAATCCTGTAGAAATAAATTGCATTGACTTTCTTGTTTTGTAGTCACTCACTGCCTGCAGGAGATCTGTCTTCAAAGACAGTTTGGTTGAATATACATTAGAAGTTAAGTAAATGATCAGTCAGTTTGTTCCGTTTATAAAATCTATTGGTAAAGGATGAAATACTTTAAGATGTTGGTAATTCAGTAAAAGTACATGCAGCCAGTAAAAATATAGAGGTGGGATCCTATGTTTGAAAGTTATGAGTTATGCAAACTTCTCTTTTTCTTCTTCGTGAGGCGGAAAGGAAGACAAAGAACCCAAAAGATTTTTTACAGCATTTCAGAAAGAGAATAATAAATATAATTCTACAATATTACCGTTGTCTTACTTGCCTCTGTCACAGCTTTGTTATCCAGAATAGCAAACCAGTTTGTGTAAAAACTAAGTGGGGTTTCCAGTCCAAAAAAGTGTCTTTTATACATTATTAATTTTCCTTGGCTGAAGTCTTAGGTATTTGAGAAAGCAGAAGTTTTTGCGATTCAAAAGGGAATGTAAAACCTGAACTTGTGTACTGAAGTTTAATAGAGATCTCTTATGTATGTGAAAAATCAATATTTATAAAATTTTATGTGCAGTCATTCAGACAGCTGACTTAGCACAGAACACTTAGAAATACTTTCAAGCATGTGATGAGCTATCTAGTTTTACATATCTCTGTTCTAAAACTTGGGGGTTTGCATGTGTTTCTAGTAGTTAATGTCCTATCTGAATAAATATTATTTTTGTTATTATTTCAGACTACAAATGAAGTTGTTCTTGCTGTAGAATTCCATCCCACCGACGCCAATACCATAATAACGTGTGGCAAATCTCATATATTTTTCTGGACCTGGAGCGGCAATTCATTATCAAGAAAGCAAGGGATATTTGGGGTAATAATATCTTGATACCAGGACAGTTTTAAATCAGTGGAAATCACGTATTCTGTACATTTGCTTCGTTGTTACCATGTACTGTCTGATCAGAGAGGTAAACATACAAAAAAAGGCTAAATTCTGCTTGTGTGTATGCAGGGTGTAAGAATGTGGATGCATTATTCTAATTATGTAACAGGTACAAACAATTTTCCCTTTCTCTTACTTATTTTGTTTCAGAAATATGAGAAACCCAAATTTGTTCAGTGTTTGGCTTTCTTGGGAAATGGTGATGTGCTCACTGGAGACTCAGGTGGGATAATACTTATATGGAGCAAAACTACTGTAGAAGCTACTCCAGGAAAAGGAGCTAAAGGTAGGATATGTTTGGAGTTCATCAGATTTTACATAATCTGTAGAAGACAAATGTTAAGGATGGCTTAAAGCATGCACTTCCTATCAAGAGCAGGTGGTACTAAAGTCCTGCAAGTCCTATGAATTTGCTGAATTAAGAGGAGTCTGGAATTTCTTTATAATTAATGAGACTGTTCATTAAATGAATGAAAACTACTTTATCTAAGCGTTTTGCATTTTTGAACAATGTGATTAATCAGCTTTACTTTGATCTGGTGATTTGAAAAAAGCTGTGGGATCAGTTTGGGGATTCTTCAGGCTGCCTTTGTCTCTTAAGGCTTATGTTGCACCTTGCATCTTAGTCTCAGAGGTATACCGTTAAGTGATGGAGCTGACATCAGTGGGACTTGTGAAGTACATGTGAAGTACAATTACAGTGCTTAGTTGTAGAAGTCACATGAATAACAGTTTCTGCTCTAGCAGACCCTCAAGTCTTGATATACTTTAAAAAAAAAAATTGAAATTTGAAATTGTACTAACTCTTTAGAGCAAAGCTTTTGTAAAAAAGAAAGGAAAATTATTTGTTACTCAATATATGCAGACCTGGCACAGCTGAGCCCTCATAAATTCAATGATAATTCATTTCTCTTGGCAGCTATTTCAAACACTCTGGTTTAAATTGGTATGCCAGAAAAACATTCATGTAAAAAGTACATTTTTAGCAGTAAGTCTGACTTTGTAGGGTAAATCTTTTTCTCATCTTTCCAGCAAACTCCAATGGAAAAGAAATTCAACATATTATCTGATGTTTAATTTTCAATTTCTTGTGCAAAAATAACCTTTTTTCAGTATAACCTGAAGCACTATCACATAGAATATTTACGTTGGCTTAACTAAAGGTTGAGTTTTTAATTGGTTTATCACATTAGACTGATCACAGGACTTGATCTCTCACAGTGTGAGAGCGTACTGACTTGAGCCATAGGCAGAGTCAGCAAAGTTAAGCTTATAGCTGGGTGGTGTTTCACTTTTTCTGTGATTGCTAGTTAAAAATATGCAGCACCAGAATCTTGTTTTGATTGGGTTTTTAAAATTACTATCCAACAGCAGTTCTTTTGATGTGAAGCCCTGATGAGAATGCAAAAGTCTTCTTTTGCTACCCTTGTTGTTTAATTTTCTCATCTCCTTCATTCTTCCAAGTATTTTCCTTTGGGTAGACTGCTACTGCTGTCTTTATTGATGCCAAATGCTGGTTGTACTATTTTTGTGTGGCAACATCCAGCATTAGATATTAGGTTCATACATCCTGGAAACTTCTCTATAAATAATTGGCCTTTTATTCCCAAAAGACTATAGACAACAAGTTTTTTAGTTTCTTTTAATAAAGTAGCTTTACTTCTTTTCTAATAATGACTTGGTAAATATTTTTTTACTCTGAAAGACAGTTTCTCTTGCATCTGGAAACACTGTGTTCCTTTGGAAAGCAGAGAAATGGAAGCATTTTACCACCTGTTGGTTTTGCCTTCACATTTTGTAGGACTATCAATCTAGTTTTTCTTCAGAAAGGCAGACCCTTTGTTTTATTTTTTTATCCTGCAAGAAAACACTACCACCTTGTGTTTGCAATACTAAGAGTCTGACAGTCCAAATGTAATTATTATTATTATTATTATTATTATTATTATTATTATTATTATTATTATTATTATTATTATTATTATTATTATTATATACTTCCTTTGTTTATCTGCCTAAAGGCAAAGCTTCTCAGGTGAAAAAAAGTGAGTAGTGTTCTTCTTTTCTTTTTTTTTGTGTATAGGAGTGTATCAAATAAGCAGACAAATCAAAGCTCATGATGGCAGTGTGTTCACACTCTGTCAAATGAGGAATGGCATGCTGCTAACTGGAGGTGGGAAAGACCGAAAGATCATCCTGTGGGATCATGATTTGAATCCCGAAAGGGAAATTGAGGTAAGAAAGCAAGAGTGACAAGGAAATTGCCTTTAACAAGGTATTGGCTAGCATGACAGAGCCTTCCCCACCCTTAGGAGGGGAGGTTAGGATGAAAGAATACCTTGTGGTTCCTGTTCCTGTTTATGTGGATTACAATGTTTCATTATAGAAGTGTTTAAATTTTAGTCTATAAATGAGTCTATATGAGGATTCAGTTCTCCTGAGTTTAAATTGAACAGAAATTTAAAGGATTTTCTTTCTTCAAAACCCTTCCTTAGTTGTTTGTTTTTGTTTTTTTTTAATTCATCCTGCTTAAGAGAATGTTTAAGGATATTCTTTAGTATTGCCTGTGTTTTTGTAAGTTTTCCTCTCCAGAGAAAGACAATATCACCAGCATTTGAGGGTTTTGGTAGAATATTTGACATAAGGTAATCAAGTGGTAAAGTACATATTCGGATTCTGTAGCAATTAATGATTAATAAGCTATAATGAGGAGCTTCTTTCAAATTTATCCTAAATGAGGTCTTCAGTGAACGTGTCTGTTCATTGTGATTTGGCAGTGTGGCAGTGATATATTCATTGGGGATTAATTGGAAAGAGTAGCGTACTTTGGATTTTAAAAACTTGAGTTTTGCCTTGTCTTGAAATAATGTGGTCTCCTTAAACAGTTCTTTAAACATTGGTTTACTCCACTTACCTATTGTCCATTTATAGCAGCATTTTTTTTCTTAACACTTACGTAAGTTCAATCTAGAATTTGTTACTGCCTTGAATCTAATACTGACATTTAGAAAACATGACAGTGAAGATAACCACTGACTATTGTATATGATTCTTAGGCTAAAATAATACACTCTTCATATCAGTGACTCTGTTTTCCTTTTAGTAATAATTTTATGTTAAAGCTAAGTTTTATGTTACCAGAATGCTGACAGATTGGTTTTTCTGTCTTGTCACTTAATAGTAGTATATTTTCTCAAATAAAATAATTTAGAAAACAGTCAATTACACATTGTAAAATAAAGCAGTGTATTAGAATTCAAGCCTGCAATAAACAAAGTCACTAAAATTCAGAATCATTGCTAACATAAGGCATATGAACGTTTACTTTAGGCTAATCAGGATACATTAAGAAAATCAGGAAGTATTTACAAGGTTTTTATTGGTTTTCAAAACAAGTTCTGGAAAGTAAATAGTAGCTGTGAATTATTCCTTCCTTTATAAGATAAGTTGTAAGGCTATGGAGTGCATTTGTTTAGTGAATTTGACACTTAAAAGCTATGTAATTTAATTTGTAATTTTTTTCTACTGAATTTGTTGAAATGCTATAACTGAGATTGTCTTGGAATAAGATCTTGTATGCCTGTGCTGAACAAATAGATGAGGGAGGTTTCAGGTCAAGCCCTGCTCAAGGTTATAATAATTGGATTGTTCCTGTCTACTAGGAGAACTCCAGTTCTGTCACTGTGCTCTATGTGTTGCCTCCAAAATGAGGCACCAATCAAGATGCTTGATGTGATTTGATAGATGTTTCTTTTCCCAGGTTCCTGACCAGTATGGAACAATCAGAGCAGTAGCAGAAGGAAAAGCTGATCAATTTTTAGTGGGTACTTCACGAAACTTTGTCTTGAGGGGAACGTTTAACGATGGTTTCGTAGTAGAGGTACAGGTGAGTATAACTTGTTTTTTTAAACTATAACCCACAAATGTAAAGGTTTTCTTTGCTGGTGTGTTATTTTAAGACTCTTCATTTTATTAATTTTTAATTCACATGTGGTTTCTTCCTAGGGACATACTGATGAACTCTGGGGACTGGCATCTCATCCTTTCAAAGACTTGTTTTTAACATGTGCCCAAGATAGGCAAGTTTGTATGTGGAACTCTGTGGACCACACACTGGAATGGACCAGGCTGCTAGATGTATGTCAACCCTTTAATTTAAGTATGAAGCTAGAAAATAGGAAAAAGCATTCAATTTCTGAAACACTCTTGTCCCACCTGATTGCAAGCAAAAATCCTACAGTTATGCTTTAAAAAACAGCTATCTGGAAGCTTTGATAAACTTAGCAAGGTTCATCAGACATTGTGTAAGATGTAATCTGGTTACCATTGCTTGATGTCATTTTGACAAGCCAACTTGAATAACTCTTAGTCCTTTATTCATGTTACAGCTTTTTTTTTTCCCTGTTATTCGAACAATCTGAAGAGGGTATCATACAGTTGTGAAGGTTTCCTTACTGTCACTTATTTTGTAGTTTTGCTAGTTCTCTGCTAATATCCAAGCAAAATTATTTTTTGTACAGAAATGTAGCATTGTTGGTCACAAGGTGGTCTTGCAGTGCATGTCACTGATACACTGAGAGAAGAGCTGTCTGAGGATTAGCATGCTGCTAAGTGATTGGCTTTTCCTGTGTCAGCTCAGCTCAGACTTTTGGGATAGCTTTGGTCTAAGGAGAGGTGTTGGCTCTCAGGATGTGGATGGGGCAGTAACGTGTCTGTGCCTCCCCGTGCAGGAACCCGGGCACTGTGCAGATTTCCATCCCAGTGGAGCCGTGGTCGCCATAGGAACCCACTCGGGCAGGTAAGCATCTTCCAGCTCAACTGTGATGGCAGAAAGTGCAAAGCAGACACTTCAGTACAGTGCACCTTATAACTGGAGTTCATTTGCTTTTTATTCTTTTTGCTTGAGGTTATGGAGCCTAAAAATCATGGCAGAAGGGGGCAGAGTGTCTGATATGAATTAGATGAAGACAGAAGAATTGTCTGATTGTTGTTAGGCTGGTTTGGTTTTTCAGCAACTCTTTAAATGAAAGCCCAGATCTTGAGCTTGTTTTATTTTGGGTTTTTTGAGCTATATTTTTTTTGCCGGGTTTCCATGAGCACTACGTATTGCTGTTCCAAGTATCATATAGTTCAATGTTATGTGCACATCACATTTCTTTTTAAGATAGGTACAGTGCAGATCTTTGTCTTTCCCAAATCAAACGCACTTGCAACCTTTTAAACTGAGGTGGAGAAGCAAGTGAACAGACTGGTACTTTGATTTTTGTGTAAAGACTGAGTTCAGCGTGGCACTGAAGTGATACTGGACTGTTCCTATTCTTCCTGACGTCATCATGCTTTTGAAAGCTGTGAAAGCACAAACTGATTTATTTTAACTTGGGCATCTTACAGTGGGGAAAAAAGTTACTTTAATTCATAGTCAAACTCTGGCTTGGTATCATCTCTCAGGAAGGGAGTATCAATGAAGCAATAAAAAGAAAAAATGGATGTTCATAGCATTAGAAAGGTGAGAGGAGCACATATTAAATCTACTAGCATTTTTGTTCTGTTTTTCAGTTATACCTCATTATTGATAGTGTGATGATAAAATAATGCTTAGTGCATGTTAAAAAATTGGGAAATTTTTTTATGTGTTTAATTTGACAACTAGAATTTTTTTTATAGCTAATCTCATCCCTAAAGACCATTTGAAGTTTGGTTTTTAGAAACTGCTGAGCATGTGAAATATGAAGATAAAGATTCAGTCTGTACTAAATTCATTAGGTATGGTATCAGGCTACAAAACCAAGTTTACGTTCCAGTGAAAACCTTGCTGAGCTCTTGTGTATTTGATTACCACATTGATCCTTTCCATCTTACAGTTATAAACATTACATTGAACAAATGTTTCTATCTTCATTAAACAGAGCATCATATACAGGCCAAGAGTACTTGAAACAGGGAAAAGGGAAGGAAGGTCAGGCTATGTTTCTTCAGAGTTTTTAGATGTTTTTGAACATAATGTTAAAGCACGGTCAAGGCACATTGCATGGCCAAAGCATTCGTTCTGTTGCTTGCTTTTGGTTGACTTTTTTTCCCCCCTCTCCTGGAGCACTTAACGTTATAAGTTTGGCACATTCAGTTGAAATTCTTATTTTTAATTTACTTGAGGCAATGAGTTTATTCTGCGTTCAAGAAGTTTATGATGATGGCCTTGGAGTTTCTTGGGTTTTTTTATTTACCCTTAAAAACCAGTTATTAAGCAGTTATATTTTCACCATTATATTTTAGTGTGTTCTGAAATTGTATGGTTCAGTGATGGGTTTGAGATATACAAATGAAACTGAGTTGAAATGAGACCTGGTAAGTGTATAAGTGGATGAGAAATAAATGGAGTTGCGTCAAGATAAACAAAACAGTTTCAAATTACTGTCTACCCAGCAGCATCATGCAGTACTTTCTGTGCCAGAAAATCTGGTCCAAAGGAGTTATTTCCCAAGGAATGGGGGCTGCATGATATATCTCAATTAAGATAGGAAAAAATAATCTCAAACCATAACAAATCTTTTAATAATTTGAGTCACAGCCTAAAAAATCTTAAAGCAAATATTAAATTAGTCTAATCTGTTTAGAACTCAGTGAACCCAAACCTTGTGTGTGTCTGTTACTGTTCTAGTGCAGCTCAGCTTTCAGTACAGAGGAAAGACAGGGACAAATAATATAGCACTAAGAAAGTTGAATTTGGTGGTTAAAGTTGTGACATCAAAAGAAAACTGGCTTTTCTACCTTCTTTCCCATTCTTGTCTGTTGTTTTACAGTGTTGTATCTTTTGTCAGGCCAAGCATCATCCTTTTGGTGGGTTTTTTACATATCACTTCCCATGATAAATATTTCAGTATCATTTCCCCTTTTGGACTGTTGCAAAGGGTCTACTGCAGGTTTTGTTACCACATCTTTAAATGCCTGCTGTGGACCTGATCATCAGTTGTTTGGGAGTACTAATTCTCTTTGTGGATCCTGCTGCATGCTGAAAAGGCACAACTGGAAAAACTAAAAAGTTTTTTTCAAGGCACATTGGTAAGGAAACTGAAGGGCAAGGTTAGTGTAAGGCAGAGCCACAAGGAAGTAAATCAGGCAACAGAGCTACACATGACCTGTTTTCCACTGGTTCTATCTGTCTTGCACACAGGTTATTCAGCAGTCCATGCCACGTGGGGTTGAGAGTTTTCTATGTGTATTTTGTTTAATTTCTTTCATGTGGTTCTCTTACCACAAGCTGGTTTTAATCCATTGGGACCAGGCTGCTTTCCAGATGCCTAGCTGTTGGACACTGATGAGCACAAGCTGGAATCTCAATCCCATCCATAGAAAGCAATGTGTGATGATTTTCCCAGAGTTCATTTTACAACTTTGCTTTGGAATAAATGGTCCCAGGTTTAGCAATGTTCCACTGAGTTCACTGTGAGACAGAGGGTGGAATTCCCTTGCTCCTTTCCACAGTGAACCTGCCATTAGGATAGAAGCCTGCCTCTGGTGTATATACATGGCTGCGAGAGCAGAAGTTTGGAGCAAAGAAACTAAATTCTGAGTACAGCTTCAGTGTATTCAGCCATAATGACACCTTCTATTTTCATGATCTATGGGTATGAATATATATTTTTATTAAATTGTCATTGTCTCTGTGTTGCTAATGTTGAGTGTATTTTGGAGCTGGGAGGGCATCAGACCCATTGCAAAATGCCCAGGTTCTGTTGATCTTGCACATCTTGCTCTCAGGGGCCATTTTGGTCTTTGTGCCAATGAATTTTTGTAAGCATCTCACGTGTGCCTCATAAATAATAAACTGTAAGTTCAAAGTTATTGTTAAAGAACTAAAAATGCAATTAATTACCTTAGTTATAAATCCTCCAAGGAGGAAATACAAACTGCTAGCTTACGAACCATCAAATTCTAGTGAATGGTTAGTTGTTCCTTCTTACTTTAATAAAATTATTCATAAAACTAAAAAGGATTGAGATAAAAATATCAAACTAGAATGTAATTTATGTTTACAAAGAGTATGGACGTGTTTTCCATCTAGATCTACTACTTCTATTTTTTTTTTTAACTTTGCTTTATAAAAATTGAAAGATCAGTTTTTATATCAAAACTTATCTTCAAAATAGGAAAGTAGAATGAAATTCAGCTTAAGGCTTAATGATGATAAGATGCAGTCATGTTTGGTGGCATGTTTATTGTTCAGTAGACATTTTGGTGATTATTACAGTGTTCAGGGAAGGCGAATAAATGTAATGGTATTTAGAATCTTTCATATATTGTTCACTGAAACTTGTATTGCTTTGTGAACCAGAAAAGTGTTCCATTAAAAACAGATGTTCTCTATGCTACCCTTGAGGGGCTAGCATAAAATGATAAAGGCAGGCAGTGGTTATGGCTGTTTGACTTGGTTTTTTTGTTTAGTGGAAGTGATACTTACTGGAATTCTCCTCTCTCTAGGTGGTTTGTTTTGGATGCAGAAACGAGGGATCTGGTTTCAATACACACTGATGGCAACGAACAGCTTTCAGTGATGCGCTACTCAGTAGGTAGGCAGACTTGTACAGTCAGAATAATTCTGATAAACCAGGTGGATGTTCTGCTAAATGGTGCTAAACTAGTCCCCAGGCATTAGAAAAAGCACAGCTTTGGAAAAATTGTTTCAAATGCTTAATGTGTAACTGAGGATTTGCTTACAGATCTGTTTGTGTGTACTAAATTATGGAATTTTGTAACTGCAAACATCACTTATCATCTTTCTCAGCCTTTTCTTTGCCTTGAACTCTGCTGTTACAATAAATGCTATCTTTGCCCCTCCAAAAAGTTCTCAAATAGTTGACAAGTTAACAGAAAAGTCTGTAAAAAGCTTAATATTTCAGTGATACTTTAATATCCTTCTTAGTTAGTTTTCAAGTTCATTAATGCAAATCCATAAAACTAAGCTCATGTCTGTCTGGAAGTCAGAGCTATTTGTGAAGTGTTTGCTCTGAGATTACATGGAATCCAAACCAATGTTGAGTCTCCTCTTCAGATGTGACATGACAAATAGTCAGAGGCTGACTTCTCTCTGTTAAAACAGGATGGAAGAACACACTTGCAAATCTTTTTTTTTTGTTTTCTTTTGGCTCACATGCCATGTCAGCAAGCAAAATGTTCCTCTGCTGCTGCCACATGTGCCAAGCACAGCAATTTATTATAAATCACTGATGTTCATTGATGCTTTGAGGTGTTTGATTGTGATTTGTGGCAGCTCTTGTCCACATACAGTTTTTTAAAAGGAGACAAGGTAGAATAGAAAAAGGCTTATAATGTTTGAAAATTCCACATCTTTGTATGTTTAGTGTTGATTTATTTGCAGTCCACAAAGTTAAGCTATCCATAGACTAAATACTCTTCTGCATTTTCATGATGCATAAAACTCAAGTCTGCCTGCTGTCAACAGCTTTCATAAATCTGGTGCAGTCTCAGGGTTTATATCCTGTCCATTGAGCACTTACTCAAAAAAAAAAAAAAGGGGAAGTGAAGGAACTTGTCCAAAAAAAATACCCACAAAATAAACAGATACGGCTGAAAAGCAACATAATGTAAACTGTTATAAATCCTTCAGTACAATTCATAAAGAGTAGTTTAACTGAGACTATTGTTTTAGCAGTAAACCTGAAATAATTAAAATTCACGGAACAAACATTGTATTTATTTGTATTAAATATTCTGTGTTGTAGATGGCACCTTACTTGCAGTTGGATCCCACGACAACTTTATTTACCTCTACGTAGTAACAGAAAATGGGAGAAAGTATAGCAGATACGGAAAATGCACTGTAAGTTTTGGAGCATGTATAATCATTACTTGATTATTACATCTTTTACATAAATTTAGGTGTTAAGCAGTGAAACTCTGGATTGGTGTTTTTCCTTTTTGATTATATGTTTTGTAGGGTTTTTTCAGCATTTGATTGATTTTAAACTTACGTCTGATAGCTACTGTATCTCTTAGTGGGCAGTGATCACTTTTGCATGAGATAGGACTAACTTACCAGACTATTTCCTTCTTTCTCTGAAATGGGAAATCAGCAGTAAGATGGAGAAATGCCTCGTACATATGCAGAAACATGTTCAAGGAAAATATTACTTTTGTTTGGGGATATTTTCCTCCTATTGGTAAAGTACTTCTTGAACCAACATAATATTAGGGTGGTGAAATTCCATTAGAATGTGTAGTCTCAGAGGCTGCAAATACACATTATTTTCAGTTGTAAGTGTTGCTACAAAACTTCAACTTGAGTGATGTGGCCAAGGGTAAATAGATCTAAATGTAACATGGATAGTGGAGTTTGTTATTATTGTTACATTGGATGAGATTGTCCCACTGCTAAAAAGGCAGACTATTTTTCCATAAATGTTTAGTTATCTAACATCTTGGCCTTAAGTTTTCAGCTATCTTTTAAGGTTACTGAAAATATTTACATTAAGAACAAGTGGAACTTGATGAGATTTGCAAATGATGTCATAAGAATAGGTTCACCTTTGAAATGTGACACAAGCTAGAGCTTTGGGGTCAGAGCAGCCTGTGTGCAGCTGTTGTAGGGGGCACTGGGCTGCCAGGGCAGGCAGCAGCAGATGGGCAGCAGCCCCATCCTTGCCTGAGCTCACATGGGAAAGGGCAGAGCCCACAGGGAGCTCAGAGCAGGGCCCCAGTGGGGCCGGTGGGGATGGCAGTGGATGTCTGCACCTCAGTACAGCATCTCACCTCAACACTTCTTTTGTAACCATAGAATATAAAATCACTCAGAGAAGGCTAATCCTAGCATACATAATATTTAGTTTGCTGTGTATTTCAAGGTCTCTGTGAACTCTTTGAAGATATATAAGATCATTTATTTCTATTATTATGTATGTGGGGAGAACATACTGCAATTTAAACCAACATCTGGATGTCCCTCTAACCTGCTAGCTTGGCAGGAAAGGGATTTGTAAACGTTGGTGTGGGAGAATTGAGCATTGTTATACCCAGGCAGTAGTGTCAAGGCTTCAAAGCAGATTTCTGTTATCCTTTTCCTTTCAGTGTGAGTGGCAGTGTGTAGAGCACAAAATCAGCAATGTGCTTTGTGTCGGGGCTGAGCTCCCTGACCCTCGCAGCCGCTGCAGAAGGCAGAGATGTGGAGCTGCCTGGAGCACACTGCGAGGCTGCAGATCCAATTTCACTTGCCCTGCGCCTCCCCTGTGCTCCCTGCCAGCAGCCTGGCGGGTCCATACCAGCTTGATGCTAAGCAGGGAGACACCCAGGCATGCTCAGGACCCGGAGCACTCTGCTGGCACTGCATCCTTCTGGCATTCTGTCATTCAGTAGCCTCACGGGTGACCTCCAAATAGTATGACTCAGTCCTCCTGGTAGTCAACTTCTGGTTGTTTCTTCCAGCTTGAATACATTATTTGAATTCTTTCAGAAGGATTTTATCTACTGAACCAGCATTAGCTGGTGAATAAGGGCTGTGTGCCTGCTCCTAGGTTTAAATCCCCTCTCAGTCACAGCCAGGCATTCTGCTGCTGTTAGAGAGGCGAGTCTGTGAGCTGTGGGCCTGTTCCCACAGCGAGGGATAGCGCTGACTGGGATCAGAACTTCAGATGAGCCAAAACAACCATTTTGACGAGTGCAGCTATTTTTTGAGAGCTTCAGCTACGCAGTCAGCAGTGTGAAGGTGTGGGCTGGGGCTGAACTTCCAATGTGTCAGCAGTTCCCAGGTAGCTGCTGTCTCTGCCTTACATCAGAGATACCTTAGCAAAAGAGGTGACAGTGCTGGGCATTTACTCAGAGGGCTGTGGGATGAAAGCCATGCAGGCAGCCACTCTGAAGTATTTGGTACACAGGACTTCACCTGAAG
The DNA here is from genome assembly GCA_013186435.1 of Turdus rufiventris. Classification (NCBI taxonomy): domain Eukaryota; kingdom Metazoa; phylum Chordata; class Aves; order Passeriformes; family Turdidae; genus Turdus; species Turdus rufiventris. Next base: position 5,109,607 of record PYHW01009916.1, read on the forward strand.
TGATTAGTGTGTCCGTCCTAGAGGCTGTGAGCATTTTGAACTTTGCACCACTGAAGTCTGAAACAGATAAACACTGCCAGTGGAGGAAGGAGTTTCCATTTAGTCAGATGGTTTTCTTAGCTGGTGATATTATGAATCATTCATTGTATATAAAGGTACAGAAAAAGAGAGAGTAAAACATTGCCTTATTGGTGGGCAGCTACCAAAGAAAGATTTTAATAGAAACTGGATCCTCCTATTGCAAATATGATAACAATGTTGTGTTCCAGTTTATCATTTGGTGATCACTTGCCTGAAGGGATTTTGCAGCCTGGAGCCCCCTGGCCAATTGCTTTGTTCCCTCACCACCACCCCCAGGAATTTTAACAGCTGCCAAATGTCTGGCAGGATTTAGTAAAAGGCTGACCAATTCTTTTCCGTGTTGGAGTTCGACTGCAAATGGGAAGGCTTGGAAAAAAGGGGGGAAGAAAAAAATCCTAGCCAATTGTGAACTTTTTTTTTTTAATACCAGGTTTGCATGTCAGTATAATGTCTCACTTGTGACTGCAAAGCAGTTATGTCAGTACACAGTTCCCCTGCTTGAGGCAGAGACTACTGCACAAGTAAACAAATCATACAGGACAGCTTTTCTCCAAAATGTTTTTGCAGTCTCTCACGGAGACCTTGGGAATGGGGAGATGGGACACAGGTGTATTTCTACATATAATTCTGTAAGCAATCAGGATCTCTTAGAGTTCTCTGTGGAGTAAGCTGGCATGGTGGGTGGCACAGCAGCCAGTGCAGAATTTCTGCATGGCCCTGGCATGGCTGCTGCAGGCTGTGCCCGGAAACCCTGTGGGGGCTTAGGGATACCTTGTTCTTAATGCCCACTGAGGGAGGGAGATGGATTGACATCTGTCAGTCAAGAATGTGCCAGTTTTTGGCCTGGCAGAATGACTACAAAAGGGACAAAATAGATGGTCTTAATAGGGGAAAAGGAGCAGAAAGAATAAATGGAAGGGTGGAAGAGGAAGAATGACATGGATGTCACTTTTATTAATTTGCTAACCATGATTCCTACCTTATATAAATGTGTGGCTTCTCTGGAGCCTTTCATAGCTTTATTTTTGCTGTTGTTATTACTCTTAATTCCCTCAAATGAAGTTTGTGCACAGAAAAAATATTCTGCATGGTGGTTGTTAACTAAGGTATCCTAAGTTTTTAGGATGAGCAAGGGTTATTTGCATGATTGTGCATTTGGAAGTTATTTTAAATGGGTAGAGAAATAAAGAATGTCACTTTTTTGTTAGGATCTAAAACTGATCCGGTGTAAGTTGCTTTTCGTAATAAGTAGCAATGTGTATATTCTGAATTCCAGTATGAGTTGGGGTTCATCCATATTTTAGCATCCTGCCTCCTAGCAGTAAATCGTTCTGGAGTCCAAGAGGGCCAGGCTTTACAAGGGAGAGTGGCAGAGGCACGATGCCCAGCCTGCATTTGTTTAGCTCTTGGAGAGTGTGGCAGTGGGACTAAGGAGCCTTTAAAGGAGCACAAGTGAATTGCAGCAGACCTGGGGCAGGTGGGAAGGTGATATTTTGTTTTTGCTGTTAGCTCTCCCATCTGTGGGTGCAACTTGTGCTTCACTTTCAATTGAAATCAAGTGTTTCACACTGGTGTTACTGCATTCTTCCTCAGGGACATTCCAGCTATATTACCCACCTTGACTGGTCCCCAGACAACAAGTATATAATGTCAAACTCAGGAGACTATGAAATACTATACTGTAAGTATGAAATAAATACAATGGAAACAGAAATATGCATTAGTTGTCCGAGTATTTAGGAAAGTGTGTGTGATCAGGACTGTATAAAATGCAAAGTGACAAAGGGACTGATTTGAACTTGTGTAACCTGATATCTTGATGTTATTCAGAGCCATGTATTACCTAATGGCAATGCCAAATATAGCTTACTTCTTTACAAGGTCATAAATCAATTTAACAGCGTAGAATTTACAGAACAAGTGGCTCTACGACTTGATGTTGGCCAAAAGTTCTGTAGATTGAAAATAATATATACAGTTGTCTAATTAGTGTCAACAATACCAGTTATTTTGGAGGAATAAAATCAGTGGGCCTGTGCCACAGTTCTCTCCTGGGGTTTCTTGTTTGAAACTTTATCTTGGCTGCTGGTGGTGAAAACTAAGAGAAGCAGTAATGCTACTTTAATGAGTTAGTGGTAATAATATTTTTGTGTTTGTCTTTTTTAAATATATGAAAACGTGTATAACACATAGTGATTATACCAGAAGTTCAACATCAGTAGTGCATATCAGTCAGTTTGAAAATTTTTATTATTCTTATGGATTTAAGTGGGTCCAAGAGGATTGTAGTTGTTTCCCTTTATAGGCAAGAATAGCCAACAGTTTAAATGTGTGTCACCTTAAATTTTTTCTGCCTGTCACAGATTAGGTTTCAAATCCAGATAGTGCAGCCTATCAAAAGGTGGTATTGGTGCTTGTAATTTCATGTATGGGGAGGAAAAGCACTGTGACCCATTATTACTGGCTTGGTGTATTGCAAGACAATCTTTCCTTTTCTAGTTAAAAACTGTAAAGGAGTCTAAGGTTTCTCTGGCAGTAGCTGCTCACTGTTTTAAAAGTACAACTTCCTCAATGATTTATTGAATTTTAGCACATCAGTGGAGCTGGTAGAAAGAAGAAATTATTATATTACCGACTTCTTTAAAGCATTTTGTAGAGTTAGTAGCAGGGTACTCAAGTTGCAGAGAAGTGTTTTTGAGGTTATGCTATCAGAAGAGGGAAATGAGAAGTAAATATGACTCATAAAAAGCTAGTAAAGCTTCAAGTATCTGGAATTTGATAAAAGTGCTAGTTTGTCTTTGCCCGTACAATTTAATTCCACCTGAAATTTAAGATGCATTTATTTACTGCATTAGCATCTCTTCAAAGAGCTTATTATTGCATAACTCATCATTCACTCTTTTTTGCAGGGGACATTCCAAGTGGCTGTAAGCTAATCAGGAATCGTTCTGACTGTAAGGATATAGATTGGACAACATACACTTGTGTACTAGGCTTCCAGGTGTTTGGTAAGCACTGTTTAACTAACTGTAAAGCTACTAACACTGTGTTTTGTGGTTTTGTTTGCTTCAATTTGTCATTAAAAGTACACTGTTAATGATTATTAAGGGATGGTGCTGAGATCACAGACCAAAGTGACTGACCACAGTATTTGTCTGCATTAAAGTGCACCTAGTGTTCTATAGACAATGTACAATTGATTTCTATTTGGTTCTTGCAGTTTTGGGGTGGACTCTCCCACTGTTATTTTAGGCTACCAATTATGGAGGCACTGAAGCAAAAGGCTTATATTTTAAAGTGCTTATATGGCACATGTGCATTCTCCTTTTTTTACCTTGTTTTGGGACAGGAACAAGAGTGTTAGGAGTGTAGGTTTTAGTTCATAAATTGAAATTGTGACAGCACTTTGATACTTGTACTCAAAGGTGAGTAAAGAATGTTTGTAAAGAATAAAAATGCTCTAAAGAGCAGACAGATTTTTACCTAGTAGTTTATTTTTAAAATATACTGAAAAAAATTTTAAAAGCTGACAGATCTGCATTTAATAGAACCATTTTAGTCTGTGCAAAACATTTCAAATTGCTTTTGCTGTAGGCAGCTCTGTTGGCCATAAAGGAGGAACCTCTCTGTGAGGGTTATAAGAGTGAGGTTCAGCCTCTCAGTGAAGTTGTGGGAGCAGGGTGCTGAACATCTCTCTTCCACCACTGAGATAAGGCACCTGCCTCTGTTCTGGTGGAAATACCAAAAGCAAGCAAATCAGCAAATTCTTTAGAGTTGAGGATTAGATTTCCAAATCTTCTCTTCGCAGTTACTAGGAATTCCAGTTTGAGTACCAGTTTACATGCAGGATAGAAGAAAATCAGTGAAGTGTGAGTCCTTTCTGTAGCTTCTGACACCTCTTGTGCATATTTAAGGGCTGCCATGTGCTTAATGAGCAAGTAACCTCAAAGAATTGAGGTTGGAGTGAGGGCTAACACTGACATACTTGTATGGCACATTGGTTGGGTGGAGGGCATTTGCTGTTTAATAATCAGGCATGATTTTTTCTTTGATACCAAAGATGTGAGACAGAATAGGAAAAGTAAAGGGATGAGAGAAGGAACTTGATAGACAGAATAAATATTTCTGATTTTTTTGGAGCTTAGTAGGTAGCAGAAATAATCAGGAACATGCTGTTTCTGGAGCTGAATACTGTTGCTTATTGTATATTTGATGAAAATAATGGCTTCCATTACCCTGAGAACTGTCAACCATATTGTGTATTTGTAGGTGTTTTTATTCAATATGTCTGGGTGAAGTAGAAGCATCTCCTGATGCTTCATGTAAACCTAGGCTAAAAAGAAATTGGACCACAGCAGTCCTTTCTTCACTGGCTTTGCTACTGTGGCTGCAATAATAGTGCAGCACGAAAGTATTTTTTAAAATGGAGTATCAGAAAATTCAGGCGAGGTCACAGAAAGTGAAAAGCAAAACTCTGATCCTAATATGATGTTTTCCACTAGGAACAAGGAAAACACTTGGTAAGGACCGCATATTCTTTATAGGATAGGCTTGGAGCTGAAACATTTTACATTTTTTTGCAGAGGGCTTCAATCTACCAGAAACAGGGAGATAGCAGGCTCTGCATCTACTGAACTTTAACCACTACAAGGGCAGCAGCTCTCTGAATCCCAGGGCTTTCTCAGAAGTGTTCTTTACTCCTGACCTAGGGAGGTGAGATGTGGGAGTGCAGATCTACAGCACTGGCTTTGTGTTTTTAACAGCTGTTAGATAGAAGCTGTTATTAGGGACTGGGGCCATGCTGGACATGAGCAGCTCTCATAACCACTATTTTGAGAAACTGTTTTACTTATTACTTTTAGAAGTGGGTAAGTCTCCTGATACTGTCTGAATTTTCTTTTGGATTAATTCAAACTTCAACCACTCTGAATTAAGTTTAATTAGTTTCAACTGCTCTCAAAACCTTCAGTGTGCCAGAGAACTGGGAATGAAGTAGATAAAGCAGATAATGTGATGGTGTTCCAGGGCAGAACAGAATATATTTAAACTTCCTAGCCAAGATTCATCACACCCTAATTTTATATTGTCTGCTAGTTTAACACCCTTTGCAAAATCTTAAAATTATGGTTTGACCTCAAACAAAGGCAAGCATTTTCCCATTAAATCAGACAGTGCAGCTAAGCCAACCTATCAGATATTTTCTAATCTGGCTTTGACCCAGGGGTCAGCTGTCTCAGGGATCCAAGCAAGCCAGGGGCTGCTCACTGATATTCAGGAGAGAGGGTTCAGTTTGTGGGGTTTGGGCTTTTGGGAGTATGTTTTACCATACCATAGGATCAGGCATGGCACTGTTTTCAGCAGAAGGAAAAGGATGGGAATGTGTGGTTTGGATGAGAATAGCATTGCTCCTTTTGGCAATTGCTATTACAATTGGCTGAGCAATATCATCACTCTGCACCCTGAACACTTGAAATCACTATTGGGTTTGTTGCACATTTCCCACAGTTTTGTCTGAATAGATTCTTTTGAGAGGCTTACTGTTGTCTTGCAGAATTTGTTAAAATTGAAGTCCCATTATTTTGGGGGTTTTGTTATTTTTACAGTTATCTTAAGAATTCAAGACTCTGTCATATTAATGTCTTGGATTTTTTCATGTTTGCCTGATGCATTGAGAGCAAATCCTGCTGTCTTATGTGTGACAAAGGGTTGCCTTACCTTTGGAATTGCTAAAGAACTTTGCGAACATAAAAGATGTTTAATAAAAACTTCAATTTTGGATATTAGTCCTTCTAATCTTAAATTAAAAAGAAGAGGAAATTAAAAAGAAGAGGAAATTGCATAGTTCTTTGTCAAAGCCTGCCAAAGGTGGTAGCTGAAACTCAGGCATTTATTACTCCCACATGATAACAGTATTTCATATATAGAATGAATGAGGAAAGGTAAAATTCATTCATGTTGAACTACTTGAAAATTCTTAAGTATTGTATATTTTTCACTTTGATTTAATTGATGTAAGAACACTAAAATGTTTCTGAATACTTTCTTTAGCACTTCATGTCTTTATTTAGTAAATTACCTACAATGAAGCTTATTGGCATTGTAACAAGTTTTACAAGATGCCTTTGTTATTCTTCAGAAAAAATAAAGTTTTTATTCCACCCACTGAGAAAGGGGAAAAAACAGCTTTAAAGTTAAACACTCTGCCATTTTGCTTAAAAACAAGATAAGGCAATTCTCATCTGGCTTTTTGTGCTGTATGAAACAGTAGACAGCACATAGTTTTTATTTTATTGAAGTCAGCAACTGTAAGGGAGGAAGAAGGTATTGTCACATCTGATAATCAACAGCCCTCTTGCTCAATTGGACACATAGTTTTTCAAGGTGAGGGTGAAATTTGAGGGGGGAAAAATTCCTCCTAACTCCTGGACCTAATCAGAAACCCAAGTCTGATCTTAAAAACATGGTACCTTTGTCATATATTAGTATCTTAAAATCCCTTTCTTACCTTTTGTTCAGCTTTCCGTGCAGATGTGAATTGTCTGTTTTATTATGGGAATCTCCAATGTCTTTATTTTTTGTTAAAATAATTTTGTTTAGAGTCTCCTCCTTCCCAAATTTGATTAGTGTTTTTCATCTAGGAAATGTTTTTCTTTTGTCTAGACATATCTGTGTCACTCTTTTGACTTAAAACCATATTGAATTATAATTAATCACTTGACAGCACTTGCACTATGAAATTTGCACAGGCTGGGCTTCTGTGCAGTGTATCATCAATCAGTTGTCAATTCTTTGAGTTGCACAAATACTAAGATTTGAAATACAAGAATTCAAACAAATTAAACCAGGGAATAAACCAGTAGGACCACAATGTACAGTACCTGGGCTTGCCCTGTGCTTCAGCATCACTATTGCTTTTGAACCATCTGTGCCTGAGTGACAGTAATAAGAGTTACCAGTTTTAGCAGCAAACTTAATCTAAAGGTTTAAACAAGACTGAAGTTTTGAAGAGGAAACAAATGTTAAGCCCAAGATATCCTGGCTGAAACAGGATTTGGGAGAACAGGGTGGGGGAAGCAACATTAGACTAGCAAAATATTAATGACATTTAATGCAATGCACATTCAATTTTCCAGATGAATTTGTCTTACCTTTTGTTTGTCTTGCCTCTTCTCACAACTTCATAGATTTTATTTTTGCTCATGAATTGTCAATTATTTTTTTTCCAAACCCACCATTGCTGAATATCTGCTGTACTCTTTCCTAGGAGTTTGGCCCGAAGGATCAGATGGGACAGACATAAATGCCCTTGTCAGATCTCATAACAGAAAAGTGATAGCAGTGGCTGATGATTTTTGTAAGGTCCATCTCTTTCAGTATCCCTGTTCCAAGCCAAAGGTAAGTCTAGACCAGTCTAGTCCATGTGCTACATTGCCTGAAGCTTTCCTTGTTTTCAGCATGGTTGTTTTGGAGCCTAGCAGGCAAATACTTCTTTTATATCTGAGAACCCCCATTAATTTTACATATAAAATAGAAAGTGTACGACAATATAAATATAAAACAATATACCTAAAAGGGAAGTGTCAGTCATTCTGGAGATGAATCTTGATGCTTTATGTTTGCTGGCCTTATTGTTAGGTCCATTACTTTTTCTATAAAGATCTAAATCTATTCCAAGTTGCAAAGAAGAGAGGAAGTATTGTGGTAGGAAATCTAACGTAAATATAGTTCTTTACTCTTTTGTGAGCTAAGATCTCTCTTGAAGGGCTAAGCAAAAGTATTAGTAGTTTTAAATTCCCATACATGTGCTATTCCAGTCAACATATGATTTATCTTTGTGCTTGTTTTCAATAGGCCCCGAGTCACAAATACAGTGCTCACAGTAGTCATGTGACAAACGTCAGCTTCACTCACAGTGACGGTCACTTGATTTCAACTGGAGGGAAAGACATGAGTATTATTCAGTGGAAACTTGTGGAGAAGGTAACTCTGCCACCAAATGACATTGTCCTGGACATCAGTGCCACCAAAGTGCCCGTCCCTGCCAGTGAGAACACTGTGCAGTCTCCTGCACATCTCCCCCAGCCTTTTAACGAAATGAACCAAAATGAAAGCGTCACTGGCAGCTCTCCGGCTTCCTTGGAGAGCAACTTGGAGCAGTCTGCGGAGCAGAGCGAGGAGCAGAGTGAGGAGCAGAGCGAGGGGAGCAGCCTGGATCCCGCTGAGCCCAGCTACGAGGAGCCCTCCAACGAACTGAGCGAGGAGCACAGCGAGTCCACGGTCACGGAAGAGCAGCAGGATAACTCACCGGTGTCTTAATGCTCCCAGCTCAGGTGGCTGTTGTTTTCTCGTGGTGCGCGTGCTTTCATTACAAGGGTGAGGGTTCAAATAGGGAAGAGTAGCTGAGATTCATGACCACTCCAGATTTTGAGTTTCAGTGAGATTTTTAGTCTGAGCTTCAGTTCAATGTGTGGAACCATCCCAAGGGCCCGGCTTGATGGTCTGTAGCAAGATCTGGTCACAGTTAGTAGTGGACATTTCCATAGATCCATTTCAGTTCTGAAATTGCTGTCAGGAAGTGGCATGAAATACATACTGGAAAAAAGGTTAGCTCTGAGAATTAGCTGAAGTAGACCACCTTAACCATGTGAAAGTGCTTTCTAGAAGAACTGAGCTGATGGGAAGCGCTGAGCTGTTCCAGCTGGGAAGCACTGTGCTGCTTTTTCCAGATGCAAAGACAAACAGAATGAAAAAAAAACAACCAAAAAGCTCTTTGTAGGGCTGTTTTCCTTTGTTTTTTCTTGAGAAAAATAGAGGAAAAATAATGTACCAATGCCACATGTATGGCGATGTCTTCTTGATCTAACACATATGCAATTTTCTAACACTACTAATTCTTTGTGGAGTCTGGATGTGTTCAAAGTTGGTCTGCCCTGGGTGCTGCTAGTTCTGAGGCAAATCCTGTTGAGGAATGGTGTCGGCTGTTCCATTTTCACAGACTCTTAACTAGCAGACTAACAGAATACTGGTGTGTTTCACTTTTCATGGCCTGAAAGTTGACTTTAACTATAGGACATAATTGTCTCTTCAAAGAATTGCTTGCCAAGAGAGTTGGAAACTTGAGAGAATCTTTTACAGTGGCTGATGTGAACAGCAGAGGAAGCATGACAAGAACACAGAAGTCAGATGGGCTCCAGAGTTAAACTTTAAGCCTTCAAGCAGAACTTGCTCCATCCCTAGTATGAAAAATATAAATACAGTTAACTTAAATTATTAAATTGGTGCTTAGAATTAGTAAGTTGATTTTTTTTCTTCTGAATTTTTAGAGGTAATTCTTAAAAATCATTAAACTGCAATCTCTATTTTCTGTTTTTTTCCTCTGGCTCCTTTAGCAGTTGTGTTATAAGCATACAGTAATTTAGATGATGATGATGTGATTTTTTTTTTGTTTGTTTTCCCTAGACATGCTGATCTATTGTTTTTGTGATTTTATTTCCACCCCACCCCTCCCTGGGTTGCTCTTAGCCATGCAGCTCTCATGTGGCTATACCTGGCCAGTTACGGGATATCTTGGCATTTGTTATGCATTTGGAAAGTACTTTTTTTACGAAACCTGTCAGATAGCTACATTTTTTTCTTAAGTGCATACATTTCCTACTTTAAAAGAGATATAGATTTACTGGCAGATATCCATTTCCTATGTACTTGTTTATATTTTGATTACATAGAATTTTCTTTTTTAACTTGCTGCATTGTGCTGGTATTTTAGTTCTTAGTTAGAATATCATGTTTAGAAACTTTGGATGAGTTCATAAGTCTTAATTGTGCAAACGTTTACGTGATTGTGCCATTCCAAAGTGCATCAAAACTGTCATTCCCTTACTAGTATCTTCTCAGGAGAAATGCTACAGATCAGGTATTTAGTCATCATTTGGAAAGATAAAAACAAATGGACTCCCAAAGGACATTTAGAACATTTATATATAAAATATATAAATATATACACACATATATATATAGAGAAAAAAAAATCCTCTTGTTTACAACAGTTCCAGAGAACCTCAAAGTAGTTCCCTTCAGATGGAGGGAGATATGGATTCCAAGCAACCCATCTGTTTAAACTGTGCTCTGTACATAGAGTTTTACTGGAGAGCTCTAGTATGCCTGACTTGCAAATTTGCCAAATAGCAGCAGTGGAAGATAAAGTTCATCAGCTCATCTGAGTTCTTGGTTGCAAATGAGGAATATGCTGTAGGTTTAGAAAATAATCTTGGGAAAGGAGAAAGAATAGTAGAGCTAATGAGGCACAGAGAGCTCTCTGTCATTTTTATGAACTCCACATAAGCAACATATTTCTCTTTGGAACATCTGTCACCTGGGGTTGCCATGTAAGTGAGAGTTAGAGTTGTGATAGTCTTGTGTAGTTCAGAAGACTCTACTAATATGCAAAAAGCCTTACAGCTTTCAATTGCTGGCAACTACTGTTTAACAAATAATTAAATCTGTGATAATGGATGGAAATGGGATTATGTAACTGTAGATGTTTTAGAAAAATAATTGTGAATGAATTATGATTAAGAGTGTTTCATGTGAAGATGTTTGAGCCATTTCTATCTATCATGCATTCCTGTCTTGAGGCAGAAAACTTTGAAGATTAAAAAAAAATAAAATAATCAGAATAAAGTATTGCAGTGTCTTTCTCCATATCTGTTCCGATTCCTTCTGTACATATGGTGGATGCTGTCATCACAGTTGCAATGTCTGGGTCTGTGATTTTGAAAGAACTTTCTCAATGTGTGTTTTTTTGATAACCTTCCCAGCTGTCTAAAACTAAGTTAACTCAGTATCATGTATACTGTTGTCGCATCTAAATATTGCTCTTGTTTATGTCTCAAAAGTTCTGTGACTTTTTCCTTTTCCATTTTTCATGGACAGCTGGCATTATCCTTCTGTAGCTAATTGATTAGTGGCAGAGTGTTACAAGTAGGTTTTTGTCCTGCTGCGAAATGCAGTGTGCCTTCCAGTGTTCTGCCCAGAAGCTTCTGGAAGTCATGAGAGAAGTACAACTTATTTGGCTATAATGTATTAAATACCACAGTGTTTCCCCATTCTTCATAGTCTCTGTCCGCTTACAGGTGCAGAAGGTCACAATGTGCTGAATATATTCCATGTGAGAGATTCTATCTTTTTGAAGGCTTTGAATCATTCGCATTTCTTGCATCTGGTTTCTGCCTTCACAAAAAGGGGAGGGTGAGGTACAGAAGGAAGAAACCTGCAAGACAGACAAATACCTTATATTTATCCTCACTTAAAGGAAAAGCAAAAAAAAGGCCATCATTGCCACCCTGAGTTGCACTGGAAACCTCAACTCTTTCACCAAATTGTCAGGAGAATGCTGACACCAGGAGAATGTTCTACCATGGGCAGCGAGCAGTTGTCCCAAGTTCATGCTGTGCTGTTCCCAGCACACCTCAGCTGTGCAGTGCTGTGCTTTTCTACACTCTGCTCCTTTTCACTCCAGCTCAAGGCTTTTGCTACCTCTTCTCCTGGGATTCTCAGTAAGGCAGGAGAATTCCTGAAGAGCAGGTAAGCTGGTCTTCGAGTCCTCCTTGGTGATGCAGGTGGGACAGGGCTTCCAAGTGCTCACTCTCATCACCTGGGACAGCAGCAGCTGCTGTCAGCTCAGGAAGCTGCAGTGATGGCATTTGTTCCATGGAGATGAAGTTCAGGGTGGAAGCACCACTGAAGGTGTAAAACTAACTCCATCCCCTTCTACATGATGGCAAACTTGAACTCTGTATTAAAATGTTTCATAGTGAAACACTGGGAAGTTATGGAGTGCCATGCTTATGGGTTCTTGCAGTCTGCATCCATATGGGTGAATCAGATAAAATGATACTGGGTTTTGTGGTTATGACCACATATCCATATGGGGTTTTTTTTCCCATGGAAGTTTCAGGATAGGTGAGCAACAGGCTGGGGATGTGGATGGATAGTAATGAGTTTCTTTGGTTTGATCTTGCTGGAATTCTTGTATATACATATATTATTTGTTATATAAATAACAAGTACTAATTTTTGCATATGATGCCATGTCAAGATCTAGCTTCTTTTTTAAATCACCCCTGGAAAGCAATGATTCTGATTTTGTCTATGAATTTGAGCAAAAATTATATTTTGCTATATTGATTAGTCTGCACTGAACAATATTATATATTCTCTACTTTGTGCTTCACTGCTAAGGTGTGTCATCCCCTTACATTTCCTTCACTTTAGTGCAGTACTTCAATTGAATCAGGGTGAAGTAAGTAGAATATCCTTGTGAAATTTAGGCTTGGCCAAACAAACCCACCAAAAACTTCTCATTTCCACAGCCTCATGCTAATAAAACATGGGCTCCTGGCAGTGGAAGAGTTAGTATTGCATGAGGTGGATTTAACTTGAGTGATATTTGTGCTGCATGTTTGCTTTCCTCCTGAACAAGTCCAAGCCCATTGCCTAATCTTTATTTCTGACAGATGTTTTATGTACTAATACTTTAATCAACTGAGAATGAAAAACTGCTTACAGTAGGATTATACTCTTTAGAACCCTGGCCAGTGTACATATTTTAATGTATTTAATGTGCATGGGGTAGCTTTGTGTGCTCATACACGTATGCAAACATCAAATGGATATAGCTGCTCTAGGCCTTTTATTTTTTTTTTTTTTTTTTTTTTTTTTTTTTTTTNGTGGATGACTTCACAGTTAATTAAGAAGGTTTAGGAGCATGGAATAAAAAGCCTTCCTAGAGAGAGAATGGTAAGGCAAGAGGATTAGGTGAAGAGGGGCAGTGGTGGAACTGGTTTTGTCAGCTATTTCCTATGCTTGTTCCCCACCACACACCCCAAATTTCCCTCTTCTAGTTTTTGTCTGTGTGCTAAAGCCCATAAAAACTTTCCCTACTGTTAAATGTACTGATTGGTTTAAAAAGGTGGTTTTGAGAAAGGATGTTTATGGAGATGTTGACTTGGTTTTACTTTTAGCATTTGATTCTAGAAAATGGCTTTCTTCCAAAAAGTTCTTCTAAGGAACCAAAATCTACAACCAGCCTACATCTTTAAGGGATATATGTCCTTGTGATTTTTACAACCCAGTATCCTTTTCAGAAGGGGACCTCTGGACACTTCCCAGCTCTCACCAACCAAGTGATCTCCAGCAGGGCTGTGCCTTGCCAGCAGCCTCTACTCTGTGGGTGACATTATTTTTGCTCTCAGTTAACCATATTTGTTGGTTCCTNAAAAAAAAGCCAAATTGAAATTCTTAGAGGCTGAATCACGGTCAGTTACCTTGTCCCAGCTTTATTTTTTGAGAAGTGCCTTTAGGTTACTATTTCTAGAACATTTGTCTGGTGAGCCAGGTGCTGCAGAGAGCTCTTGGTGTGCTGTTCCCCTCTGTGGATGCTCCAGCAGTGCCACATTTCTGTTGTGCATTGCCTTTGTTGCCAGTTGACCTTGCTCTGGATCCTCTGTCACACAACACAAGGCTCCTCACTCTGCCTATGTCACTGCCCTACCCAGCTGCAGGCAAGCATTTGCTTTTGTGCTGCTTTAGAGTTCTCTCAACTTCCTTTAAATGCACTCTCGTCAATCCACTCAGCCTCTCTGTGTGTGTGTCCCCTGTTCTTCACCCTGCACAGCTCTATCAGTGAACAGTCCTTACACTGGCAGTAATTTTTTCCTTTTTAAGCCTATTCACACCCTGCTGTGCACCTATGGCTGCACACAGGAAGATCACAGAAGAGGAAAGTCTTAAGCTGTGTGCACCAGACAATGGATACAGCTTCAAATGCTACCTAAGAAGTAAGTATAAAAATCCCTGGAATTTTGTGTTCTGACAATGAGTGTCTCTGGTGTTGGGGGGACACTGACAATGAAACTAGGAACTTATAAAACTATGTATTTCCTCTGGTGCAGTGGTGGGTATGAGCAGCACCCCTCTCTTTTCTCTGCTGCTACAGACTACCCTGAGTAGAATTTCTGTGGAAAACCTTGTTTTCAGTTTTATGTTGGTTAGATTTTTTACTTGAAGAACCAGACAACACAGAATTGAGAGCAGAGGGCGAGTCAACATCTTGTCCAGACACAGGTGTCCTCCATTGCTAATGCTAAACAGAGATTTTCATGACTGACTGATGTGAAATGGCTGTTGTATAGACAGGGCTTCTGAAACGATCCCATTTGCCCCAAGTTTGGCAAAGGAAAAATGAAATGTCAATTGAGCGTGTAAAGCTGGGTTTCTTATGTCAAAAGTTGTAATGCATTTTTAGATTGATTCACAAATCAGGAAATCTGCAGTTCCATGGATTTTCTGCCAGCTGGGAAGGAAACAGATGTGGAGCATTTGAAACTTGCAAAAAAGCATACCTATGAGGGATTTTTCAGGACAGATGTCCATTCCACACTTTGCCAGGACCATATGGATCTGCTTACATTATATTTTGTGGGGGTGTTCGTAGAAATTCTGCTTATGTTAGAGTATTTTGTATGAGACTCAGTAATTCTCTAGGGAAAAAGACAAAGCTAGAAACACTCAAACTGTTTGAATAACCATCTTCCAAATTGTTCTCTCAGTGGCCTTTCTTAGGGTTGTACCTCTGAAACATCTTTGTCTGAGTATACCTCTCGCTCTGATAGATTTTCATTCAATTGTACATAATGTTTCAGAATGTTTTTTCTCTCTTAAGAACCTTCCAGGTTATTTCCAGCAGTTAAATAAGAGTCATTCTCCCTAACAGTAAAGAGGGGAACAGCTTCAGCTTTCCTAGGACTCGTGTCTTTGGAAATTTTTGACTAAGGTTTCTTCAGCTGTCAGGTGATGTTTCTCTGTGCTGATGCTGCACTTTTAGGCTCCAAGGGCTGGCTGTTGTCCTTGGGCTCCTCTGTATCCTTCTGGAGGCTCCAAGGGCTGGCTGTTGTCCTTGGGCTCCTCTGT
>PYHW01009916.1:5124667-5206172 GCA_013186435.1 Turdus rufiventris
AGGCTCCAAGGGCTGGCTGTTGTCCTTGGGCTCCTCTGTATCCTTCTGGAGGCTCCAAGGGCTGGCTGTTGTCCTTGGGCTCCTCTGTCCCCCTTTGGGAGTGGCAGGAGTTGGCTGTGCAGACTCTTCCACCCACCACTCCAGGAATGCTGACAAGGTCACAGTGTTTTGGTGAGCTTTGCCAAGTGGTACATCATCACTGCCAGCCCAGGTGGTGTTCCTGCAGCAGTTTCACTTCCTTGGATGGCTTTCTCCTGGAGTATTTGCAGTTTAGCCGCAAGCACACAGGTATTGCAAGCCATAAATTTCTCAGAAAGGGAAGGGAGAGGATTTGGTATGCGTCCTTCTCATTTACTGCTTTGATTTTATTTTTTTCCTTAATTCTTCCACGGATTTAAATCTGTTTGACTGGAAATGAGTGAAGGAACACATTGACACAAAGACTGACGCAGGTTTGACTGGAAAGTTTATTCTTAAGTTTCCCCCATCACTTTGGAGCCTGACCAACGTCAGAGCTTTTAATGTCACTGATAGTGTGATAGAAGTTCTGGCTTAGCTGTGCTGTAAGAAAAGACCAAGGGGAACTATGGTCTGTGTCCCATTTTTGGGCCTTGAATTATTGCCAATTATAATATCTCCTGCTGCAAGCACTGTCTCCCCAGAATCACCCTGTGGGAACTGATCATAACTCTGCAGCAGAGCAGAGAGAGGGTTTGTGCACAGGGGGAAGGGCTGCAGATGGGGACAGCTGCCATAAATGGCTTAGCTGACAGTCCAGCTTTTTGCTGAATTGAAAACTTGTCTCGCTGGAAATCATGGGAATCGGCTTATGAGTTTCAGGTTGGATGCATCTGCATGGAGCTGCGTGTGCAGAGAGCTTGGCCTGGGGGTGCTGTGCTCTGTGCACGTGGCCTTGCTGCACATCTGATGTGCCACGTCGCTGTGAAACGTGTGAAATGGAATGGAATGTGCGTGGAACAGAGGGAATGAGTATCATGTGTGTGCAAAGGAATAAGCAAGGTTCTGATCAGCCCAACACGCAACCCTTTTGTCAGCTTTATCCTGATTTGTTTGTTTTGCTTTCTTCCTTTACATTTTCAAAGGCTCTTCATGGGGTTTGTTCCCAACAGTTCTCAAGGAGTTTCAGTTCAGAGTGATTTTCAGGGCAGAACCCCATCTAAACAGCAGTAAAACACACCATTGTTTTGTCCCGTGGTCCAGAATCAGTCCAGCTACAGGTGATGGTTTGATGAAACATTGCAGGAGTGAGGCTCCACAGTGACTGGATGTGGTTGTGAGAGAAAGCCCATCAAAACAGGGGTGCCAACTAAAAGCCCCGTGTAGTACAGGCACACCATTTCTGCTGCAGGTATTCAGGTGTGATGATGAGACTTGTTTGCCTTTAGTACTTACTTTAGGTGGGTAATGTTGATGCTTGTTTCTCTTTGATTCACAAGCACCAACCACTGCCCATGTATATATACATATATATAAATTAATATCATTACAGTTCTTGCCCCCTGACCTGTAGTGCTGCATGGAAACTTACAGCTTTTTGTTGACATTCATTTGGAAAAACAGCCTTCCCTTTTTATCATGAATATGGAAATTCTGCACCAGGCAAATTCTAATCTAGCATTAAAAAGTAGTCATGGGCACAGACCTAAGTAGAAAGGTGACTCTGGGAGTTGATTATGGGAAGGAAATTGGACTGAAACAAAGAAAGAGGGGATTGCACCACTGGTTTTTCTTAATAATAACAGACAAGTGGTTTCCAAACACTGGCATAGGGAGTTGGGTTGGTTCAACGGTGAGTGTGTTCTGGGCAATAATTTTAGGTTTCTTGAATGAAAGGAGGAAGAAAGCTGTCAAGGGGGAGGGATTTGCATGGATGGGTCATCCTACTTCTCTTGGCAAAGGAGTGTGCTCACCAATACAGGGCATTGCAGGCTAGATGGTGGGTTTGTGATTCTCTAAACTACAAGAATCTGACCTTTCAAAAGGGTCTTTTCTAGTACAGAAGATGCAATAGGAAGGATGTTGGGCAATGTTTTGTAAAAACCTGTTACAAGGCAGAGTTTCCTAAAGGATTTTCCTTATATCCATCCAGGAATATATTTTAAAAAAAGTTTGTGGGGTCAGTCTGTGGATACAAGCCCTCTGTTTCTCAGAAATTATACCCTCACCCTTCCCTGCACCCTGTGGGAGGCTTGGATTTCATTATTTTCTTTTTCTATTCAAGCAGGTTTCAAATATCTTTCCTCCCTCAGGTATTCTATGGCTTTGCAATAGCACTTTCTTTAACATGCAGAAACTAACAATGGTTAATTTGACCACTGCCCCTGAAGGAAACACATATCCAAGCCTTGGAACTTGTTCATCCAGTGTTCCCCTGAACATCCTGATACAGGTTACCTTCACCCATGAGATCCTGGACATTCTGCACTGTAGCAGTGGCCAGTCCTGGCTTTCCAGCTGTGTTACAGTGTCCCTAATTCATCTCTGACCATCAGCTGGGTTGATGACTGACTGTGTTGCTGTTTGTCTTACCAGAAGGCGAAAATCTCCCTGGGTGGAAAGATGCTCACACTTCCCAATTTAGGCCTGGGAAGCACCTTTGTCCACTGATGACAGGAGGATATGGAAAAAGACTTTTTTCTTCCTCGTGTTGGAGCTGGTAGATAGGTTGGGAAATGCTACAGCTTTGCAGAAATTTATACAAAGACATTTCAGAAATTTTTAAAATTAGATTTTCCCCATTCTTGGTGAAATACTTGGATTCATTTACAGTGCCTTTGTTACACCTGTGAAAACCTAAGCTGGATCTGTCAGCTTGTACTAACACTGAAACTAAGCAGTGTTGCACAGTTATATTTTAACTTGGAAAATATTTTCCAAAAATATATTGTATTCTGCGTGTATTTTTTTGTATTTTTTTTTTATTTCACATTCACTCACACAACATCTGGTATTTTAACTTACTGCAGGTAGAAACTGATTATATAATCTCTCTTCCAGAACTTTGACCCTGTGGTGAGTGGTATGGTGTTTCTTTCTCTTTTTCACCAGAGTGAACAGTGAGTGTGTGGAAATAGGATTTTGTCTCTCATCTGGAGATGGAGTTTTGGCAGTTTGTGGTTGTGGGTTTTTTTTGTTGGATTTTTTTGAATTAGCAATTGGAATTAGTATTTTGATGTAGCTGTTCTCCCAGGTTTAAGCTGCTCATTTTCTGGGAAGGAATGCCATGGGTGTCCTGCAAGCACTGACAATGTTTTGTTGCCACACTGGCTTCTGAGTAAACACTTCTCTCCAGCTAATCAACAAGCTTTGCCAAGAAACTGCAAAGGACAAGAGAAATTTAAAAAAATACCTTCAGCAATGTATTAAATCCTAGAACTATGGAATTATTTAGGTTGGAGAAGACCTCTAAGATCGTTGAGTCCAACTCAGCACTTCAAGTCCCCCACTAAACCATGTCCCCAAGTGCCACATCTGCACATCTTTCAAATACCTCTAGGGGCATTTACTGGAGGGATGGTGACTCCTCCACTTCCCTGGGCAGCATGTTCCAATGTTCTTTCAGTGCAGGAATTGTTCCTAAAATCCAATCTAAACCTTCCCTGGCCCAACTCAAAGCTTTCTTCTCTTCTCCTGTCACTGTTTGCCTGGGAGAAGAATCCAAACCCCACCTCACCACAACCTCCTTCAGGGCAGTAAAGAAGGTGATTGTAGAGAGTGGTAAGGTCTTCACTGAGCTTTCTTTTCTCCAGGCTGAAGAACTCCAGCTGCCTCTCCCTTCAGACATTGCAAGCCCTGGTGAGATGGGGGTGTGGGATCCTCAGCTCATCCTTCTCACTGCCAAAGCTGGGTTCTGTGTGTGCAGTGTGAGCCCTTCCACACGAGCAGCTGCTCCCAGCCACCACCAAACAGGCTGAACTCTGCCCTGGAAGTTAAATTCAGCTGCTCAGGCTGATCCTCCGCCATATGGGAGGAGATGTCCGTGCCACTTTGGAATTTTCTTTATGCAATATGCTTTGACTGACCACGTTGCCTCCATTCAGCTTTTCCACTGAAGAAGGAAGGCTAGACTGTAAATTCAGTGAGATGTGCACATGTCCTGTGTGGCTGTGACTGTCCAAGCAGGCTGGTGCTGCTGGCTGGGCAGGGGTGTCCTAGGAGAGAGGACTGTGCTGGTGAAAAGCTGCAGGGCACAGGACAGGGCTCTGCTGGCTGCCATCCCATCTCCTATCAAATGCAAAATCCAGACACAGACCTGCTTGCCAGGGCAGGCTGTGGCTACCTGCTGAACATAGGTTGTTTTCTTCTTAATGAACTGCACCTATAAAATTTTTAGCCAAGGCCCTTGGAGAAAGACTTGTATTAATTCCTTTGCTGAACTCTTCTGATGTGCAGAAAAGCCACTTGAACAGACAACTCTCACTCTGCTTCTCCTCAGCTGGCAAAGACAGACTTGTTATTGAATTAACTGCTTTCTTTTTCTCTAGGGACCATGATGATGTGAGGTTGTAATGACTAAGCACTAATAAGCTTCTTTTCAGGGAGAGCAGCTCTAAAAAATTTTGTGGAAATAAATGGTTTATGGAGGGGTCTTTCTGCATGGACATATGAATCAGACCTGCCATCCTAAAACTGCTGTTAGGTGAGTGGGGAGCCCTGCACAGAGCAGGGCCAGGACCATCCTAGCCCTGTTTGACAGCTGCCATCTGGGCTGGCAGGGCTTTTCCCTGCCCTGCCCTCGGAGGTGATCCTCCTGTGACAATGGATTTCAGTGAGAGACACGTGGGCTCACCCTGAGCTCTGCCACACTGCAGTCAGTGTTGAAACATTTGGGCACCAGGGATATGACTCAGATGCCTGTGCTAGATAAGCGAAAATAAAATAAGAAACAAAAGGAAACCCTCCGGAAGGAGGGGAGGGCCTGCATGCATGTTTAATTGGACAAAAATCAGGCATTTTCTAGTCTGTCTGAGAAAAACAAGCCTAAGCCTTAAGCTAAAATGCTCTACAGCTGTTCCCTCCCCTCCAGCTGATATAACAAATGGAACCATTTTCCAGCCCCATCCCTCTTTTATCTGTTTCCTTTCAGTAAAGTCTGAAGAAAGTATTTCCGCTCCCTCACCCTCCTTAAACCAGGAGGCTGCCTGATATCCTCCTGATACATGGGAAATGGGATGAAAGCTGAAGTGGGATGGTTTGTTCCATTACAGATGTGCACAGCTCCTTCACCCCCAAGGCACAGGCTGCCAGGAGGTGACAGTTCTGTGTGTGCCTGCAGTTGCCTCAGAAAAAGGTCTGAAATACATACATGCTGTGGGAGAGAAGCACAAGGGGTTTAAGCACACATTTATGAAAATATGAGGGCTTAAGAAGAATTGGGTCACATCTGACTGCTACCATCTGGCCCACTTCACTCCAAGATTACCCAGGAATGTATTTCACATGTGCCTTTGGAACAAGATTGTGAGCTGCCAAAAAGAAAATATTTTACAGCTGAGCATTGCGTTTCGCTCGGAGCAGTTCAAATGTAATATCCCAAGGAGGAGGATTCCATTGGCGGGTATCAGGCAGGGAATTTGGGCTCAGTCCCTTTGTTTTGTCTGCACAGTTTTGTAATATGGGACTCTGTTGATTGCTGGATTGGTTTAAAGGTCCTTGGTTAGAACAGAAGCTTCCTAATAGGGAGTGGTTTCTTAAACCAGAGCCCAGGGTAGGGAGCTGAGCCTGTGTTAAACTGGAGTGCCAGCTCAAACAGGGCGGCTGCCCTTGTGCAAGTGGCCCCTCTGGAGCACTGTGGCTGGGGGGAGGCACTTGGGTGGAGGCTGGAGATGCCAGAATGCTGCTCCCAGTCGGGAGCTTTCCTCAGTGGGGAAGTTTCCCCAAGGGTCTTCACCCATGTGTGCTTCCCTGTGTGCAGCATGAGGGCATCTCACCTCTGTAAAGCAGGCGTGCTGCCCTGCCAGCCATACATGTGTGTGTGTATAGGTAAGTGTTATTTGATCTGTTTTAAACATATAAAAATAGGTGCTGTGGTGAACTTTGCACACATTTCTCCATGGCACACCAGCATGAGGGACAGGATCTCACACTGCCAAAGAGCACGTGGTACCTGTTGCACTTGGGCTGATGTGGGTTCATTCTCAGTAAAATAGGGAATGGGAACAGCAGACCTCTGCCTCTGCCTGGGCTCCCTGTAAGAGGAAAGGGAACTTCTTGCATTTTACTCGAATGAGGATGCAGTTAATCCTCTCTCTGCCTCAAGCAAGGTTTGCAGGACCTGAGAGCTGAACCAGCTGTGGAGGTTTCATTTCTTGCAGCCTGCGGGAGATTATGGACTGCTGAGGTTAGTGACAGATAAGGTTCTCCATGGGATGCTGGGATAATCCTGAAAAGCTGGGGGGAGTGCATCCTTGCTTTTATATATATATATTTTAAAAATAATTAGAATCAGCCACAGTTCATTTTTTGTCTTAATTATTGTTTTAGGTTTTGAGTGAGGGGACTTCTGATTTTTAAGATGTAAAAGATGGGGCACTTTCATTTATCCATGGGGTAGCAGCTCTGTCACACAGACTGCAGTGTGAAAGAGTGTGCAAGTGCACAGCAGCTTTGCTGGCTGGAGCCACCTGTCCTGAGCTTTGTGTGGTGGGAAAGTGGCAGTGGGACCAGCCTGAAGCTTCAGAAATGTGCTTATGAGCAAATCTCCCCAAGGCCACTGGCCTCAAGGCATGCCCACACCCTGCTAATGTGCTGCTGGGCTTGCACCCAGTCCTTGCACAGGTTAAAAATGGGCATTGTCTCAGCACAGTGGCACCTCTCTCATCTTTTGAGGCTTTTGGGTCAGAGCAGATGGCTTCTGGCAAGGAAAGTAGCTCAGTTTCTTCCTAGGGTAGCTGCACAGCAGACAAAGAGTTCAAATTGCCACACTGTTGTGTTTAATTCATCTCAAACTCAATAGCTTTTAACCAAAACAAAAACAGAAACACAAACAACAAACAAACAAAAAAACCACCCCACTAACAAAAATAAAACAAAATTACCTCATCGAATTCTGTTCTGCAAGGGTGTATTTTCATATTCAGAAATACTTACTGAACAGCCATGAATTCTTGTTTGTCCTGCAAAATAGGAGGATTTGATAACTTTTATGCCATGGTCCATACTTGTAAATGGACTTGTAAATGCTGGCTCCAAAGGCCAGCAGCGACTGTGGTGTTTGTGACTTTGCTGGAATCTGGAAGCACTGAACAGGATGAGGCAAGAACTGCAATAGTAATTCACAGTAACTCACTGAATTATTTCTTGCTCCATTCTGCCCCATTTCTATTTGCCTAAATATAGGCTGTGGTTTTGGTAATAAATGTCAGTGAATCTCAACTTTTTCTCAAACACACCCAAGGAAGAAGCCAGAACTGAGCAGCAAATAGTCTTTACCTCAGACTGTGTTTTCCTGGGAATATCTGTGCTCCACCCCGATAGTCTGTCTGAGCCAGTTGTTCATTACCACATGTAGCACTCACCAGAGGAGGGACTGAAGTTTCTGCACTCTGGGTATCATTTTCTGGGAAATCTCTTTTACAAAACACCTGTTGTTGGGTGTGTTGTAAGTTTAGGAAATTTAAAAAAAAAAAAAATCCAAAAAAAGAACCCCCACATATTTTCTCCTTTGTTGGTCTCAGAGAAGAAAATCTCCAGCATGGGAACATCATCCTAGCCAGGGAAATCTCTAGCTAAACAGTAGGAAATGCTTAATCTCTGTAGGAGCTATCAGGGAAGTTCTTCTTGTTCCCACATTCTGCTAGCCTAATATGTCCCTTTGGAACATCAGTAAATGCACTTGAGGAGTAAAAATCTTTGTCTCCCTCATCTCTGTTCGTGTCCTTTACCATTTTCAGAGCCCACAAACAGAGTTTTCACCTCTCTTCAGGGAGTTGTGGGACATACAAATATTTTGGCCTACGTTTGCTGGGGTCAGTAAATGCCTTTCACCTGTAGTACAGAAAATGTTCCTGGCTTGTGTGATGTGCTCACTTCAGCCAGGGGGTTTAGGTTTTCTCTTGATGGGACTAAAAGCAAATCAGTCAAGAGCACAAAATGCTCTCACCTAGAACTGCAGAGTGTTGCTAGTGGCAGAGCCTTGTCAACTTTCCAAAGAACATAATTAGTACAGACTCTTTTATAATTCCTTATAATCTAATAGAGGGTGTCTTACACTGCCAGTACAACTAAAGAATGAATTTCTGGTCGATATTTTCTTATGGATAAGAGCACGCCTTTTGAAATCAAACCTGCTTAGCACTAGGTGGCACTCTGCTATAATCTAAATTAGTTTGCTTTAGTTTAGAAGTTTGGTAAACATTTTAACAATGACAACAACAAAAAGAGATTGAATTCATCATCAAGTTGCCAGGATAGGCACCCATGTTGTGAAATGAGGGGAATTTAACCTAGATGGTAAAGCCTCTCTAATGTCCACTGGATGAGAGGGCAGGGTGGAAATGAGATCCATGTACTTCTTCTAACAGTGCCAGTCACTGCACTTGCTGTTGAGAAACCCATACACTGTTTTGTGGGGTTAGTAATGGGGGTCCCTCTGAGGAAGGGGTGTGGAGATGCATAATTCAAGGCCTTGTCAGTAGAGAATAGAGTGGGGCTTGTGGAACACCTTAAAGAGCAGCTGTTCTGCCCCACTTGTTCTTGGAACATTTTGTATCTGCAAGCCAGGAGAGGGAGAGCTGCAGTCTTCATAACTGTCATTGGTTTGCTCTGCTGAAGTTTTAAAATTTATTTTAATGGGCTGAATTCATGGGGTGTGTGAAGATTTAATAGAGAGGTGGTTTCTAGGTCAAATATTGCCTGAGTGAGTGTAGACCTGCTCTTGGTCCGAGGGGAGGATAGGGTTCTGGAGCTGGGTAATGACATGGGCAAGTTTGCAGAGTGAATCCTTGGGGAAGGAAATGGAATTGAGGGGTGTAGGGCTGGAACCCAGTTTCTAGCAGTGAACAATAAACTGAAACCTTGGAGTTGCACTGCAGTTCATCCAAGCTCTGTACTGGATGAATATGTATATTTGTGTGTGTAAGTATTGGATGGGATGAATTTGCATACATATGTATATTTTTATGATTTTTTCCTCATCCAGAAGAAATGGATAGTCTTAGAAAAACTGAGGTTGTCAATGCTGTTAAGAAAAATGAATTACTTGAGAAATGACTGTCAACCACTGATATGTCAGTGCTGATTTTGGGCAGCTTCTGAGGCAGAGGATTCTATGGCTCAGGACACAAACCCAGCCCTGGAATTGCTGCTCTGGCAATTGAAGTCTGACAATCCAGACTTCCATGTGACCATAAATGTAAAGGATGGATTCAGTCAAAGGATCCTTGGCTACAGTCTCATTCATCCTCCAGCTGGCAGAGACTCTGCAGCTGGTGCGTGATGAGAATTAAGCAAAGCACCTCTGCTGCTGACCAGAGGAAAGAGAGTTGTTGGTAAAGCTGAGGTGTGTGTGGGATTTTGTGTGCTCAGCAGAGCTTAAAAGCATGTCTGAGGCTGCTGCAGGCACCTGTCCCCTTGGGAGCCAGAGACTGAGGGCATGCCAGCAGGGAGGCAGCTGAAGGCATTTTCTGAGAAAGCTGACCTAAACTCCCTGTTGTCCTAGAAAATGAGGCTGGCAGAGGGGGAGAAGGGTTTTTCTGAACTAATTTAGGTATTAGACATCTTTATCTGGTATCCTGGGGACCCGGGGCTGTCTTTCTTGGCAGGTGGGGATTTGCTGTTTGCCAGGAGAGAGCTGCAGGGCACGTGCAGCGCCTGGCTGGAGGAGTTTCAGGGCTTCCATTCCTGCAGGAGTTCAGGATAGCAGGAAGGTTGAGCGAAAAGGGAGAGAGCCTGGCTCAGCTCTGTGCTTTGGGTATTTGCCTGGGAGGGAGGAGTGGGCTTCAGGTGTCTCCAAATGCCAGGCTTTGCCAAAACATCAGATGTGTTTCATATGAAGTGTGTGTGCCTCTCCGTGTGTGTCTGGTCCTTGCTGGTGAACGCTGACTTTTTAATGCTAGTCTGTGACCTTTGTGGTTTGGGTTCTATCCCAAACTTCTTCCCCAAATACCTTTTCTTGTTCTCTGTGTAGACCAGTTCTTACCACCCCAAGGGGCTGGTGCCATTTTCCTTGGCTATCTGGGCATATCATCTGTTCACAGTTTTCTCCCAACAGTTTACTGGATTGTTTTCTCCTCCCCTGAATTTTAACCCAGCCCTTGTTTTGTCCTGTAAGACAGCTCTGATATTTTGGAATGCTTTTATAATTTGTTCCCCTTCAAATGTTTACAAATAATTAACTTAGGTTTTTGTTCCACAGCACATCTTTGGTTGTTGTAATGGCAAAAAGGACCGTATTTTGTAGATTTCTTCTTTTCTAAGGGATAAGAAAGATCAATACTTCTGTATTTCTATCTGGAGGCAAGTGTGCAAAGAAAGATAAAGCCAAATGAGAGCAAATAGTTATCCATACACACTTGTGTACAGGCTGAGGGTTTTTCTCTAGTGTGTTTGGGAGCTATTGCTTCCCTCCCCGTAAAGATTCCATGACAAAATTTTCCATATAAATTCAAATCCTTCTGAGGTGGTTCACAGTGAAATGCTGCCTGTTGAACTGTTTTTTGTGGAGGAATACAGCTGCAGTTGGTAGTTTCAAATCAGTCCAACATGTGGTGGAGCACTGGTAAAGCACACTAGGCAGCCTGTCTTCCAGTGTATATTTCTGCTGGCAGAGACCCTACATCTCCTTGGCCAAGCATTCAATGCTGGGATAAAATCTAGATTCCCAGCAAATTCTCAATTAAGTGCAAGATGTTTCTTGAGCACGGAGCCAGAGATCAAACTGAAATAAGGCTCACTCTGAGAAATATTTTGAAAACTGTTTGAATAACCTAGTGTATACAAATATTTTAGGTCAACTATCATATTCTCTCAAGACTTGTAGGCGTTTCTGTATGGGCGCCAGCAGCACTGCATCTCTAAAGAATGGAACCAATGCTTCCACTACTGTGTCAGTGAATCCACCCACGGCTTGATAATGTCACTGCAACGTGATGGAAAGTTTCAATTATTGTTTGGCCCTTGCGCTGTTTTAGTGATATTTTTGCGTCAGCACTGTGAGGAAAAGAAGAGGATAACAACCACGGACAGGAAAGCAAACCATCCAACTCTGTGAAGAAAAGCTCACCTCATCTCAGTTTGCAAAGTCATGCTGGGAGGCAGCTTTTCATTTTTTCATCTTTAAACCCTTGGCCTTCAATTAGAGGAGAAACAACCCTAGAC
The DNA here is from genome assembly GCA_013186435.1 of Turdus rufiventris. NCBI lineage: Eukaryota > Metazoa > Chordata > Aves > Passeriformes > Turdidae > Turdus > Turdus rufiventris. The sequence goes on from PYHW01009916.1 coordinate 5,136,005, forward strand.
AATTTCTTCTCCTTCCTTTCTGAATCTGAGTAGTGCATACCCACTCAATGCCTTCCTAGGGCCACAGACACATTTGGGGACTCTCAATGTCAGCAAGTCTGACTGAGTTTGTCTTGCACCAAGGGATGAGCCCAGACCCACAGGCTGCAGCTCTATCCAGCTCCCAGCTCCGTTCCACCCGTGGTGCAGAGCTCGAGCTGGTGCCTCACTCATCGCAGAAACCACTGTGCCGGCTGCTGACCAGCTATGTTTAAGTATTTTGGCAGAATCCTGTTTAACATTGAAAGGAATGCTTTTAATAGTCTGCATTTCTCCTGGAGGCCTGCATTAGGGATGTATTTGCCTCCCACGCCTGCATGAGTCCGATTGGAAAGTGTGATATGGCATGGATGTGCACTGTGGCCACGGGATGTCAGCAAGACATTTAAAGTACTGCTGGAGGAATGACAGAAGAAGTATGCAGACCTTTCAAGATCAGAGGCCAGATTCATATTTTTCATATGTGAAAGCAGCAGCAACTTTGCTGGAGGCAGTGGTGTTGCTGTTCCCTAATGCATGTGAAGAGATCGTGCATTATTCATTATCTGAACCAAAGCACATTTGTGCTTTTATGTCACTTTGATACTTGGTACATGGAGCTGTGAACCTCCTAAGGAGGCACTTGCCAGCTGCTGTTACTTTTTATGCAGGAGAATTCATCTGATCCAGAATTCTTGCAGCAGCTGATGACAAATGCATTCTTGCTCTGCAGCCTGTGGTGTTGGAAAAGGAAGGAGGCTTCCATACACCTCCAGTCAGGTTTTTGGGTTGTTGAAAAGATACCTGGTTGTCTTCAGAGTTATTTCCAGTTAGAAGGAGCTCTGTGGTTTGCATTTACAGAGCGTCAAATGTTTGCAAATACTGTAATGGGGCCGTGTCTGCATGTGGGATGGATGAAAGGGTTGTCAGCCACAAGTATTCACAGCTTAAACATTAGTCTCTTCTCTCCCTGCCTCCATTCCCCAGTTTAAATACAGTGAGAAGAATTTATTTTCATATTAAATACTTTGGCTTTTTCTTTTTTCTGGCTCACAAAATGAAATTATGCTCTTGGATTGCACAATAATGGCTACTAGAACTCAAAACTGATTTTAAAAGACAAGCAAAAATGTAACTCAGACATGAAAGAGAGAATCTTTCCAAAAGCTGCTAATTCCTAAAGAGGCTTGAGGAAAATACCAACAAAGATAACACCAATATCCAGAGGCTGTTGATAGGACTTCAAGAAGAGATAAAAATATAGGATCTCCTTATCTTTATTATTTTTTTATTACTGTGCAGAAGCTAAAGCATGAGTAAAATGAGCAGAGATTCAATTATGCCTTGAGCAGAAATAACAATTTCCTGGAAAACAGTGATAAAGCAAAAACACCTGGAAAAGGAGATGTGGAAACTGTGATTCTGTGCATCAGAATTTTGCTGAGCAGAGGAAGGCATATTCCACCTGGTGTGTAAGTAGTGCATCACTTCATGATAACTCCTTTTTCTCTGGAGGATTACAGAAAGCATGAGTCTGCTTGATTTAGGTGGTGTGGATCCAAGCATACTCTTCAAATGGGAACCTTTATAGCAAATTAATGTTTTGTGGCACCTAAATACTTTTCCAACACCTCCATAAAGAATTAAGCGAGCATTTGCTGGTCAGTGCTGTGGATGTGACTTCTCTTTTTTGATTTGCAATTTCTCTGTTAGTTGCTGTGAGGAATGTGAGTTGTGCTTGTCCCAACAAACCTGAATGTTTTCAGAATGCTGACAACTCAAGCCTTTGAGTTGTCTGTATTGGTTATATGCTGATTGTTTTTTGGCAAAACAAGTGTTGAGCGTGAGAAGGTGTGTGAACCTGTCGGTGATTTCATCCTCAGAGCCTTGGTAGGGAATTCCGCAGCACACCCGTGCCTTTGACAGCAACTTTGAGGATATGTGTTAGAAAGGATTTCCTGAGATGAAGTTTGTACACCCACAGAGACTGACAGACCCACCTCTTCTAGCAGCAATTGTGGGCTGGCTGTGACAACAGCAGATATGGACAGGTGATGTGCAAAGGACTCCTGTTTTGAGAGAGGTGTATTTGTAGTTGGGATGTTGCACGTGAGAAAAAAACAGTCAAGAGAAGGTGAATTAGGAATGAAATGTGTCTGAAAATAGGCAACACAAGATAAAATACATATTTTCACCTCTCACTTGATTCCTTTTCAGATTGATTTGCATGAGCTAATTATTCCTTTGAAGTTGATGCTAACACAAAATTTCTGCAGAGAGATCTGTACAGCAAAACAGTGCTGGGGAGTCTGATGTCTGCAGCAAATGGTAAGGGGAAATTTATTTCTGAATAGCTCTAATCTGATCCTGTTTATGTGCTGCCCACTAGAACAATGTGTGCACTCCTGGAGCACATCACCCTTTTGAATTTAACACCTAAGGAATTAATTGTGTCCTCTGGGTCTGGAGCACAATCCTGACGAAAATCTCTTGGTTGATCCCACTAACTTAATTTTTGGTTTGCATCCCAGAAACATCTCCAATGAGCACAGGGTCACTCCAGATCACATCATTTATCCTCTCTCCCTCTTTTGGGAGAACTGTACCTCCCCATGTCTGCTCATGTGACAGTCTGTCCTGCAGGAGGCTTTGGGAAGCATGGCTAAGCACCTCTGCTGCCTGCAGCTTGATTGTACAGAAGTGAGGGATTTCTCCAAGCAGGATTCCATCCCAGGCAATCCTAAGCAGGACCTTCTGGACCTCGGCAGCTCTGTTTTAAGTATCAAACCAGCACAAAGGGAGTCAGGACAGAAGATCAGAACAAATCTGCTTGATGTTTGCTATTTACTGCTCAAGCATTCCTCTCAAAGCTGGAGAGGGAAGGCTCACCAGCTGGCAACATGTTAGTTCATTTATTTTAATGCTGAAATCTCCCATGCAGGGTCATAAAAATCTGCTTTTTTCATATGATTAAAAAACCTGTGTGTTCACTTCACGGCACAGGGCCCTGCATTAGTAAGTCCTAAATCTGCCTTCCCTATTGCCTGAATTTCCATCTTCACCCTACATTTTTTTATGTTTCTGCAGGAGGCTCCCCACTTTCATTTCCATGCAGTGTTGAAACTGGGAATCCCATTAGCATTGTTCTTATGACCTATGGAATGTGAGCAAATGTTTCATAGCTGAGTATCTTCTTGGCTGCTCTCCAGGGCCTGTAATTAACTCCACATATATTCCTCTATCTATCACAGGCCTTTAGATCTGAAACAGGGAAAGCTGGAAGAGAAAGCAAAGCTTTATGGAAAAAAATCAAAGAAAGTGCTTTGCTTGCTGATAAGTCATTATGTGTTTATGGTGCACGCTCTCCTTTTAACAAGATTTCACTGCTAGGAAAGCCCTGCACATATATAGCAGCCCTTTGAAAGGATCATGTGCTTTCCATGTGCAAGAGATGCTTGGGCATCCTTTAACTTTTTAAACATGATGGTGAACACGTCACTTGTGAGTGGGTTGAATGAACCTTTACGTGGGTAACAAAACTTTTTTCATTTAGTGAGTAATTTAACTATCTTGTCATCCTGGCTAACTAGAACAGTTTTCAGAAGTTGCTGTTTTTTAAGTAATATACTTCTCTTTCTTCGTTTTGCTTTCTATCATATATGCTTCTGAAAGATATTATTGACTATGTATTTAATTATCTTACTAATTACATCAAGTTTTTGACAGGACTGTAATCATTCAAGACCTGGTGAAAAAATGGTAGCATTCAGAAAAGTAAGATACAAATGCAAGGTGCATTTTTTGCTGGGATATCATTTAATTCTCAGTCTATACTGAGGTTCAGGTCTTTGCTATGTAAATCTGGAGCAATACCACTGAAACAAGTGCAGCAGAAGAGCTGGAAGTTGAACTTGGCTTTTATTTTTTTAAGTACAATATTAGAATTTCAGATCTTTAACCCATTTGGTTTTCAGTTAGCCCAGTCTATCTTCCATATCTAATTATGTATATTTAAACCTGATTAGCAAAACTGTTCAAAAACAAAGGTTCTCTTATGATTTTTAGGCTCAAGCTATTGAGATGCTTAAGACACTGCTTGTAGAAAAATATTAGTGGCTCATCCACCCTTGGTATCATATTCCAGTTGATGGCTTTTGTGTATGTCATTCACCTGGAACAGATGTTTTCCCTCCTGCTTTAACTGTTCCCCAAAAATATCTGAAAGGAATATGAAAATACAATTAATATGCATGTCTATCCAATTAATTTAAATAAATTAACATTAAAATTGATTCTGGATTTATTTAGATGCTTTCTGCAGCAGCCAAAAATAATCTTGATGCAGGACTGAATTCTGTCAGATGCCTCAGTAAACAACAGAGACTTTTGTTCAAAAGAGGAACCTTTATTACAAGATGGTAATTCAATCTCAGAGCTCTGCTTTTTGTGACCAGTGTGAACCCCTGAATTTTGGTCTGCTGTGAAAATGATGGAGGAGAGGAATATCTTGAAACAGGATGACAGTCAGCTGAATCTGCTGAGGTTTTGGGAGAGGAACAGTGCAGATCAACTGTTGCTTTACAGTACAGACTATTTTAAAATTCTGCACTGAGCACTAGTTAGTCCTGCAGTTCCTAGGCTAGAGATATTTCTAATATGCTGGAAATAGGAAAAAAAATTAAAAATTAAATAAAAGTATTGCAGGGTGTTGGAGACTCAGGTAAGGAGAATTGGACAGACAAAGGGTGTCAGATTGCTGAGCAGAAGGAGGAAAGGGGATGCTATTAAGGCATTTGAGGAGGATGTGCTTTCTTAAAGGGGCACTTTCTCCTGGTAGGAAGTTTTGTTGAGTACAGACATTATTTACTGTCTTCCCTCACTTTTGTTTTCCTTCGTTGCAGGAGTGAATTAATTAACAAATAAAATCTATCTTCTATAAGATAGAAGCACCTTTCAGCAGCTGCTGCTTCCATCCCCAGCGAGTTTGTCAGCTCTTTTAGAGACCATGGACCAACTGAGATGCCAGTGCAGTGGCAGGGTTGGAGAGCATCTCCTGTGAGCTATGCCAGATGCCAGCTCCAATCCTTTCCAGCTCAAGCTACACAAATATGTATCAAGGATTGGCCATGATCCCATAATTAAATAGCTAGCTGTGCTGCACTTTCCTGACTATTGCTGCATTTGAGACAGAACAAAAGTTTTCTCTGGCTTTTAGAGTTGACAACGTTGGAAATGTCATGTCAGGGTGGAAACCGTGTAAAATACAGACATAAGGGCTTTTGTCAGAGATGTTTCAAACTCAGTCACAAGAAAACAGTGGAGTCTGAGCACTAATATATTGTCTACTCATAATGTGAAAAAAAATGAGGAAAGGCTGAAGGGGTTGAGAATAGAATTAGTTATACTTGCTTGCATGGTGTTTTCATCTTCCCCAAACTGCTTTCTGAGGCTGAAGATTCGCCTTTCAGACCATGATATTCCAGTCTGAGAAGAGGGCTGGCAAAGCCAGGTTTATGGTGTGTCTTTGGCTCCTGGGGAATGCCAGCACCCCAGAGAATCAGCTGCTCCCAGGTCACCAAGTAAGGGGTGACTCAAGTTCTCTGCTGGGAATCCCGTCTCTCTCCCTTTATTGGGTTTGCTCTTGTGCATAAAACCCTAAATCATGAAACAAGTTGGAAGTTCCCTCGTTGTATGTTCTAATGAAGCCTGCAAAAATAGCAAATAATATTAGGCCATTTTTAAAGGAGGTACAAAATTATGATCATTTTCTCTTTCCTCCCCCAGAATATCAGATGTTAATCTTGTTCCTCCCACAGGCTAATGATATGTTTCAAAAACAGGTGAAAGCTGGAGATGAACCAGAATATTAAAGAAAATCTATTCTGAAATAGTCATAAACTTTTACTAAGTAAAATTGAATCAGCTGTGTTTTCTCTTTTGATCTAAAACCTGAGATTAGTTGAAATGGATAACATGACACTTGTACCTCACTGCAACAAAGTCAACATAAATACTTGTAATTTTTTAAAATGAAATGATGAAGTGAAAATTTCATTTTTCTGCCTTAATAAAGGTTTTGTCAGCGTGTCAGTGAAAAATATTATTTATGTTTTGGTGTGAGCACACCTTTTGAGTGTAGTTTATTACACTCGTATGAGCAGCAAATTATTGGTAGGTTTTCAGGACTCTGCAAAAACAAACATATAAATGAGCATGAGTCATGAGGTACTTGCTGGTTTGCTTTCTTTTCTGAATGATTTAATGCTAATTTTTTTTATGTGACTTGGCAGTTTATTGCTTTAAGTTCTAAAAGCTTTTGAGCTGGGTAGGTGTGAGGGCAGGTGTGGGATGAGCACAGGGGATGTCAGTGCTGCTGCTTCTCCCACCCAGGGAGATGCCCTGGTCAGGGTATGATGTGGCACTGTGTCCTCATTCTGGCAAGGAACCTATATTAATATAATTGATTTTGAACCTACTGCAGCAATCTTGCAAAAACAGACACTGCATGATGGAGGTAGCCATCAATATTACCTCTTTTCTATCTGGCATGATCTTTCTCTTCTGAGGCTAAAATGTTGCTTGAGAAAGGCAGCCCTTTTTCCTTGTTTAATAAATGTTGATGAGATGCCTGTGTTCAGTTTGTAAATATAAAAATAAGAAAAAAATCCCCCAATATTTTTCCCTTCATGAAAACATTTGAAAATTAATATTTGAATAGCTCGTTTGAGAACTGATATTTGGCCAGGATTACAGATTTCATTGGGAAGGACTTTGGAGAGTTTCAGTGGAAATTGGTTTTGATTTGGCCAACTTTCTGAGCCTTTGAAAAGCATAAAATGGATAATGCCCAGTATGTTTTTTCCACTAGGCTTGTGTAGATGTATTCATCATTCATTCCAGTGTGGATAACTAGCAGAGTTAGGAAATGAAAATCCACAGAAACCCATGGCTCTGGGTTTCTGGTAAATCATCTGTTCCATGAGATGTGTACTACAGATTGCTGTGGTGAGGCACCTGGGAGACCTTCTTGAGCTCTGGAGATGGGCAGGCCCACAGGGAAGAGAAGGATTTGTGCTGGAGCTTTAAGGGGGCAGCACTGTGTTGTTTAGAGGCTCCACTCTGTATAGAATATATTGGGCAGGCAGTACTTAAAACCTGCTAAACTGGGTGCAGTGACCTTAACTTTGAATGTTTTTAATACATTCAGCTGTTTGACTGCAACTTTTTATGAAAACACAAGATGTGGTAGCATGTGATTGTTACAGCCTCTCTCTTTTTCTGCTCTGTGCTTGGTCTTGCTGTGCTTCATGTCCCAGTGCAAATGTCATTTTGGTAACCTGTGCCTGTGTTTCTCCACCTGTATTATTATAATTATTTCCTACTATTCAATTTGCTACCTCTCTGACAAGATTTTGTATTTGCAGAGAACAAAGCACGCACGTCTCTTTTCATAGCAGCTTCATTATTGCCTCTGCCTTGACTTTTATCAGCAGGTCATGCTGCTCTTCTTTTCTCGTGTTTTACCACAATTCTTCTTGGCTCTCTGCAATCAGGTCAGGTGGTCAGGTCAGTAGGAAAAACCTGCCCAAAGAAGTTTGGAAAGAAACAGCAGTGTGGCCAGTGTTCTCACACACTAAGCACTAAGGCTGGAATGAATCCACACACATCTATTTTTTTTCCATTTTTTTTCTCCAGGTTGTAGAAAATGGCCAGAGCAAGGTAAGTAGGACGCATCCTCAGTCTCCTTGTCAAGCACAGAACTCAAGAGTGTAACAGTGAGCTTGAACCTGACTCAGTAGCCCAGTGGCTTTTGCTGAGGAGCAGTAAACCATGGATTCCCATCCATGTAACACTGTCACAGATGAGTTTCAGGAGTGGAAATCAAAGCTGGACACCCTGCCATGTGTAACCTCATCAGCTGGCACAAGCAGGTGTGTTCCTGCAAGAGGCACTGTAGCCTCCAGACGTTTATTGAAATAATCTGCTGGAATGCCCAGCTGACAGAAATCCTGGAGCTGCAGGGAAAAGCTGGAGGTAAGTAAATGAGGGAGGAATTTCATACCGGTTTTATATCTGGTGTGATGATAGTGGTTAGCTTTTTACTTCTGCCTTCACTCAGAGTCAGGATTGAATGCTCGAGAGACAGATTTCTTGTTCAGACTTGGTTGTTTCTTAAATCTTATCTAATGTACAGAGAGTTCTTCAGCACTTTTAGCTATCAAGCAAAAAGTGAGAAAATGGAGGTGTGTCTAGCTAGTTACAAGGTTTTTTAAAGCCCAACTATCCAATTAAAAGCTAACATCTATATTATTTATACTTTTGACCCAATAACCAAACACCTGTGACCTGCACTGTGGGATTTTCTATCCAACCAAAAACTACTACCTGAAATCTTGAAGAAGAATGGAAAAGAGAAAGAGACATCTCCCAAAAACCTCCATCTTGTCCCATACCTATTACTATATTCTAAAAACCTCAAATTTCAAATCCTTAACGATGTGAAATTACACATTTCCGTTCTAACTACACACCAGTGATTCTAACTCCATCACTCAAATTTGGAAACACCTTCTCCAAGGCCTCAATCAAAAGCAGTGTTCTCCTGGAGGTCAGTGTCAGAAAGCACAGAAAGTTCAAAACTCCCAGGCTTCCGGGTTCCAACACTGGTGCATTTCTTGAGTGGTTGCAAGGCCAAAAATTGACAGGAAGCAGGAGGAAATCTCTTTTTCCCTCCTCAGATGAGAGGAGATTGTGTAGAAGAACCTGTGCTAAAGATGCACTCCCAGTGGGTTGTGGTCTTTATTGGGAACAGCATTAACATCCCCTGAGAGCCAACATGCTTTTTCACTAAATGCCTCTCCCTTCTTCATGAGGAGACACAACTTCACAAAATCTATTTTTATTTAAGACCTTCCAGTAAATTTTGAATATAAAAGTTTTTATTCATATTTTTAAGTGTATCAAGAGAAGAATGTTCTCTAAAATATTTGGCATACTATCCACACTCGTTTCCACAGAGAAATTCTATTGTTCTTCCTTAAACATCCCCAAAGGCTTCAGTTGCTCTCATGTAACAGTGTAGAGTTTTTCACATGTCAGGGGATATTTTTGTTTTTTTAATTAATGAATGTAATTTCATTGAGTTTAATATTTTAGCCAGGGTTTATTATAGTGAAGTCTCTAATTTATGTTTGGCTCAGGTGAATAGTGCCTTACATTTGTCATCATAATAATGATTGATTGGAGGTCTCCTTACAAAGCAGTGGTGTGATGGCTCCCATTTTATTCTGAATAGCAGCAATGACAAAAAACACTGCTGTGTGTGACACTTTCTTGTCATTTTTTTGTGCACTCTCAGCTGAGGCAAAATGAATTGCAAGGAGTTATTGTCTCTGTTTCTGAGGCTGTCTTTCAGGCCCAGTTTGAGGGAAGCACATTCCCCAAACAAAACTTGCATTTCTGGTGTCTGCTGGGTACCTGTGATTTTGGGGTTTTAAACTTTTGATTTTCTTGAGCCTAAACCTCACCTTTACAAAAATTGTTATTTTTGTGAATTTGAATAAGTCATTGCTCCCCTCTGCCATAAAAATTATCACGGAAATGAAATATATCTTAATTGTATCATTGTCTTTATATCTGTAACATGACAGCAATTATCCTTATCCAAATAACTTTTCAAAAGAAGCACTGAGTATTCTGCAGCTATGTTTTCTGTCATTCTCTAGAGATATGGATTTTGGGTTTTTAAGTATTATTTATCTCAGCTGTAGGAGTTAGAGTAACTACAGCTGGGATATTTGGTATTTGCAGTATGGATAATTAACAACTGACTGACAAAAGATGCATTAATAGAGTAGAACTCTATTCTGAAGAGACAGCAGACACTGCAGACACAGAGGAGGATTAAAACTTGTCCCACTGATGAACAAAAAGACACTGAACAGTGCTCAAGTGCTCACTGCACTCATGCATGCACACCAAAGACTGGTTAAACTTTATAACTGTGCAGAGCATAGAAGTTAGAACCCAGTATCTCTCCTGAGCTGAAACAATCCCAAAACAACCATGGCTTCTACTGGGATCTAAAGCTTTCTGCTGGGGTATTCTAAGAGTATGAGGTGCCTTTAGGCCAAACTGGATCTGAAAATCAAAACTCTTGAGGCCCTTGTTGCTCTTTTGCGATTTATCTTAGATTAAAGCACTGTTAAATAATCAAGGATTAAAGGCATTAAATCATCCTAAAGAAACATAAGGATGTGATTTTATCTGAGTTACCAGATGATAGATCTGAAGGCATTTTTTGATTGTTTATTAGAACATATTATTACTTTGGTTTGGAATGACTACCCAAGTAACTTTTAAAAGAAAATTATTAAAATCTGAGGGATTCTCTTCCTCCTGTGGAGATTTGGCCTTTGATGATGTGTCACAGGCTGACCATCTTTCTGATCTACTTAAGCTTCAATCAGGTTTAAGTGTAGGCAGCTCCCTAAACTGCAGTGACATGAATGTCTCACTTGATCCCATGAGAATTGTAGCAGGGTCTTAGCCTAGTCATTATAATCCCAGTGGCTAAATTTAAACAGCAAATTTAGGGAGTTACTTATTCTGTAACTGTAACTTGTTCTGTAATCAGTAAACTGCCAGTAATTTGCATCATTCTCAACTCCCTTAGAATTAGTACTTTGACATATTTAAATTTAATATTTACTGTGTACCTTTGCAATTAAACTCTAAAGTTGTATTTAACAATTATTAGCATTGGTATTAAAAGAAAACACAAAATATTACTCCATACATTCACAAAAGAGACCTAAGTTGAAATAGCCTACACAATATACCCAAAGTGTCAGTCTGAAATACAGAATTCATTTAGCTGGAGAGATTTTGTGATTTTGTGGCATGAACTAAGGTTATCTAAAGTACAGATTTGGCAGAAAGTGTCTCAATAAGAGCTGAAACAGCTAATCATGATTTGAGAGGCACACAGGACATGCTGAGCCAGAGAGGACCTCCTCTTGCTTTCCACAGTGGGAATGCAATCATTCCAGACCAGGAACCCAGCTGTCAGAAGCAGCGTGTGCTGTAAGGAGGTGTGTGGCACTGACAGGGAACACAAATCCCTGGGGGCACTCAGGAAAATGTGGAAAAGGGCATTCAGATATTAAATCCAGGGTCAAGTTCTGCTCTCAGCCTCTCACAGGCATATGCTGGAAAACACAGCCCATGTGTTTTACATCCTAATTTCTAGTTGTATTCAGAGCTGGAAGAGTTCCTAGACCAATTTAGGCAGCTCATGCAGCTCTAAATTTTAGAACCTCCCCAGGTTTGTCATCAGCCTTCATGTTCGCCATTGGGCTCACCTCTACTTTTTCCTCTGTACTTTGTAAGAATAGGGTGCAGCCAGCACCCCTGGGGTCACCAGCCTTGGACAAGGAGCACCAGGGCATGCTGAAGCCTTGGTCTGAGCTGACCACTGTTGTTTTCAAGTGGCATTCAAAAATTGAACAAAAATTAGACATTTCTGAAGTGTAATATAAGTGATTGCAGGCAGGCAATTTCTCCCTTGCTCTCCCACTAATTGCATTTTATAATTTCGTGGCTGTATTTTCCAGGCTTCTCAATAATAGGGAGTGTTTATTTACCTTGGTACTCTCAAAGCCAATTTGGATGGCAGCTACCTGGCTTGTTGCTGGCTACACCCACAGAGGGAGGAGGGGCTGTCCCTGGTGGAGCCAAGGATCCGAAGTGTCAACATAAAATTTGCTATTCTCAGTAAACTCTGTGATGTGCTCTCGTGCAAACAGAATTGTAAAGTCTGTATTTCCACATGTTTCCCAGTCTCTGCTCCAGGAGTGCACTTAAACTGACTCCCAGAGACATGGGACTTGTTTCACCAGGAGCTCTGAAGGAATGTAATTATTTTTCTACAGGTGCTCTGCAAACACTGGTGAAGTCACAGGTTGAAAAGATCTAATTTATAAAGAATTAACTGTTTATACTCACCTTCTCAGCATATGACTCAAAGCACTTTGACTGGGAAAATCAAATTTCCTAGGGAACTGCAGATAAAGCAGCCGAGTATTGAACTGGTAGCAAATAGAAATTAATTTTGCTGGTTCCTGGCTACCAAATCACATGAGGCTTGTAAAGACAGCTGCTGGCAAAGGATGAGAAAGATGTTTAAATTTTTATTATTGTGGATTTTCTGAAAGATATTTTATGGGGAGGGAGAGGGGAAAACCACCAACAAACCACCCCCACTGAGCTGTTCCATTTTGGGTGCACTACATTGATAACTGGAGTCTGTGTTCTGCTGGTAAAACCAATTTACAATCCTGCAGCTTGGCCATACCAGTATTTTCCTGTTGCTCTTCTCCTGCCTCCATAAAGATCCAAGCCTTCCTGACTTCTTTCCTGTTCCTCACCAATTCTTTTTTTTAGCCATCATACACTGGTGCTTCTTGGTCTACTTTTCTCTGGGACGACCTCATCCTGTCTTGTGTCTTCTCTGATGTGGGGCTTTTGCTCAGCTTGCTCTTCATTCAAACCTGTTCTTAGCCAACCACCCTCCCCTTTTACTTGCCAGCTGTAGAATAAATGTTTTTTTTTTCAAAAGGCATGCATTATATAAATGCTTATGCATATTTTTCGATGTTAAATAATCCTGGTATTCCATATTTTTTCTCTAGTTTGCCATCTGGTCCTTGAAGTCATGCTACTGTAGTCCTTTGCTGATTATGCCTCACAAGTTGACCCTGCAAGTTGAATTCATTTTGTCTAATCTAAGCAGAAAGCATTATCTTCAGGAGTAAGTACTCTGATTTAGAGCCCTGGGGTAAATACTCAGTGTGGGAGGGTTTTCTGACTTTTTTTGTCATCAGTCCTGGTAATAATCCCATAGGATAAGAGGTTACTCTTCCATCAGCCCAGCTGTCATCCTTTGCTCTCAAGCTTACTGGTAAAATGCCGTTTTCCCCATGTAACACGCTAAACAAATATTTAAATTAACTTATCTTACACAGTCAAATGACTTCAAATTCATTGTGATCTATTGAGACACACTTATGGTTATTAAAAAACCAGAAAACAGCTTGTGTTTGTTAAGTGTTTAATTCTGTGAATATCAAGTGCAAGGGAGTGGGCTGCACTAGTCCCATGCTCCAACAAAGAAAGGGAGAGGAAAACACAGAGACTGATATCATTGTTCAACCTGTACTCTAAGTAAAGTCACATTTGTGGCCAAGAGATAAGAAGTGACTTGTCTGAAGTACTCTCAGGGAGCTGATAAGTAAACTGCTGGAACAAATGGAAGGAGAATTATGAGACTGGGAGGGAATAAAATAAAGACTGATAACATATGGAGTCTTGCAACTATTTCTCCTGTTTCCTAAAGATTAATTTTCACTGGTGATATTTTTTAGAGTGATTTAGTAATGAACAGAAGGTTGTGGCTTAAAATGCTGGCAAAGGGCAGATTTTAATGATTGCAAATGACTGCAACATGGAGATCACAAGAGCTGAGGATTGTAGTGGCAATTTTTTATTAAAGAAATTTTCCTGAAAGCTGGTAAGTGGTAAATGTATTTCTGGCTCAAAATGTAAACAATCAGTGAAGAAGAGGAGATACACACCATAATATGATTGATTATGGTCAAGTGCTTTTATTGATTTTAAAACTGTGGATAGAGGTCCTTGTACTTCTCTCCATGAGATGCTTGCAAGGTTTGTGAAGTGTGTGGTCTCTGTGTAGCAGGAGATGCTGAACAAAGGAGTCCCTGAAAGACAATGATGTTGCTCAGAAGGGCAGATGATGACAGAAACTTTATAATATAGATGTATGATATTGGACTGAACTGAGCTCAAACAGGCTGCAGACTTACTCATATGAACCACTTGGGTCAACTTTATTTGTCTACATATTAGTCATATGACTTTTGTTGCTTCTTAAGGGTCAAAACATAATGTGTTATTTTGTTTTGTCTTCTTTGTGCATGTGGGAGCAATGAGGGTAGGTGATCTTTGCTCCCAATGACACTCCTGGGATCCCTGGTGGGTTGTGGCAGTTTTCAGTTGATGGGAGTGACCAAATCAGCCGGAAGAGTGAAGAGTTTAAAGTGTTAGGGGATGGAAAGAGGTGTTGGAAGATCTTGCTAATGACTTGCTTGAGCATTTTCATGTACAGTATGGACTGAACCCCCTCCTACCATAATTTAAACTCCCACTATCTGCAGAATGAAACTTCTGTGCCAATATCAGCTGAATGAAAGGGCAGAACAATTAAAGACTGATGTACCCAATTTCATTCTTTTGCTGAATTGACAATGCCAGAACCTGCCACTTTAAGAAACTTATTGTAATACTATTCCTCTATTTTATAAAGCATGTTTATATAAAACCCCACTCACAGCAGTTAATCAAATGCCTTTGTGGACAGATAAATAAAGAAGCAGCAACAGGAATATGTTAAAAGCAGTCATTAGCATGTACCTCACATCAAATAAAAAAGTACTGCAATTAATCATAAGGACATAATTTTCCTTAACCTCGTTTCAGATTTCTGTTTTAAGTGCAATTTATGCCACCCACCCACCCATGTCTATTTTAATCAAACATTTTGTGCTGATGCGTGAATTAAAGTAATATAAGAACAGAGAGCTGGGATATGTGATAGAACAAATAAAAGGCTCATTCCAGAACCTCAATGTACCAGGTAAAAAAGAGAAAAAAAGAGAGGAAAAAAAAAAATGAAGGCAACTTTTTAATCAAATAAAAAGGCTTATGGATGTTCCAAATCAGTCTGACAAAAGGTCACAGTAACTTAATATCTTTTCCATTAACCATTTGGTGTCACCAGAGCATCAACAAAACAATGGAGAGCTTTCAGGATTCCCATGCAGACAAAAAGTGTTCTGATCACTGCTCATCTCTTGTAAATATTGTAGATCAGGAAGAAGTAATTTCATTTAAATATAAATAGATTTTTTAACTGTCAGAATCTTTTTGTATTAACAAGACAGGGTCATTTGTGTCACTTATAAACGATTTGGATCTATTGATGCTCTTGGTGCAGATTTACTGTGTTACCTGGATTTGGTTGCCTCTCTTCATTTTGAACTGATTTTGATTGCAAAGAGGAAATGATGAGCCACAGTGAAGTTACAGAGAGAGTACCTTGGCATCAAAATTCAGCAAGTATTGCTGTGAGCTGTTTTATTATGTCACTATCCCTCTGACTGCTCCTTGTTCTTGAATTCCCTCTCAGTGAAATCT
This sequence comes from Turdus rufiventris, assembly GCA_013186435.1. Taxonomy (NCBI): domain Eukaryota; kingdom Metazoa; phylum Chordata; class Aves; order Passeriformes; family Turdidae; genus Turdus; species Turdus rufiventris. Next base: position 5,151,296 of record PYHW01009916.1, read on the forward strand.
CACCTGTGTGTACCTGCTGAAACTTCAAACTGTGCATCCACTGAACTTGTGTTAATGACCAAATATTAGTGTAAATTATTCTTGCTTTTGCCAAGAGTCTAACAAACCTCCCTGTCTAAATCGACAGGAACCATTTGTAACTTACTTTAGACTATGATTTTTCCCCCACAATGGAACATAGAGGGAAATTATTTCCAATATCAGGGAATATATTGCCAATATTGTTGACCCTGCAATATGGTGACGTAGCTCAGTCCCCCCACTCCCCTAATTTTCTTTTGGAAAATATTTGTTACACTCCTCTATGATGTTCTTTTCTGGTCCACTTCATTCCATCTCAGATACATGACTATTAAGATTTCTGCTTTTACTATACTGATAAATATATTCAAACTTAGTCTAAAGTTAGTACGTAGTCTCAAGTCAAAATTTTACAAGAATTGATGCAGAAATGTTCAAAAGAGTTGCTCTGGTGAAAGCACCAAGGTAAGTAATCTTCTGAATGAAAGACAAGGGGAAAAAAGTGAGCTTTCCTCTTGAACAGAATTTATGTTTAAAACTCTGTGCTTCTGAATGAATACTGAATCTGTTTCAGGTTTCTTTCAATTACCCAAATCCTGGAATACATGTGTCCTGCAAAGGTCCATCTAATCCTGTAGTCTTTGATGCAAATGGCAACTAATACTTAAGGAAAGGTATAAGAACAAGGAAGGCAGAGAGAGATAAGCATTCCAAGCCTTCAGCCTGGACAACCTGGCTGGTAACTTCCTGAAATTATAGCAAACAAGGATTTCATGTTCATGTTAGTGCCCAGAAGATGTACCAAAACTGGAAGTTTGCAGAATTTGGCTCAGATTTATTTTTATTTTTATTTTTTTTTTAATGAGAAGCAGCATTTTCAATATTACCAAAAGAAAACAGCAAAGAGTTGTCATATCTATTCTAAACAATTCTGATACAGTCAGGATTTGCCTTACTAATGGTAGGAAAAGGCACTGGAGCCCATATATGATTATATATATTACATATGTCAATTATTATTAATATGATCTGAATCTACTTTAAAACCAAATTCTATGTAAATCAGAAACCTGAGACTGTGATCCACATTCACTAAATGTAGAACATCTATTGGTACGTCTGATTTAGAGTGTGAAAAATGTTGTTTGATTATCTCTTGCTGCTTCTGCATCCATTTTTTCCCTTGTGTCATTTTATTTATTAGAAGCACTCTGAAGAGGCAGGAATTACAGCAGTGCAGCTGTTATTTGCTCAGTCTGGAGAGAAATGGTCACAGTGAACAATTCTGCTTTTTAAGCTCTAGGACGAAGTGTGGGTATTTGAATTGTCATTTCCACTCATGAAATACCCAGTTTAACTGGACTCAGAGCTTCCAGGGGCACTTGGACTGCTGCCTTCCTTGAGCTGTCTGTGATGGGATGCTACCCTTATCAGCCAGGGGCTGGGTGTGGAGAGAGATGTGATGAGCTGATGTGGTTTGAGCTGCCTGCACTGTGTTCGCTGCAGGCACCGAGTTTGAGTTTCATTGGGCTCTTGTGGTTCAGGTAATTCAATTTTGCTGCAAACTGACTACACTCAGGCTTGCTTTGGGAACAGGTGGCTGCCACTTCATCCTGGAAGGTTATATCACGCTACTGGGCTGCAGAGAATACTATGGAATTACCAGAGAAAATATTGATCCCTTAACTGGGTTTAGAAGAATCCACACTTCCTTCCACTTGTGTACACAGACGTGGGTACATCTGTGTTGTGTTGTTAAAATCCCTCTGGCATTGTTTCTGCCTGTAAACCCTGCTAATCAAGTCTTACCTAGCTCAAAGGATATATTCTAGTTCCTAAATCTTCTCCGTGGCTGAACTATTTCCCTGATGCACGATGCTGCCATGAGGAGTGAGAGCAGAGCTCACCAGGAAGAGCTGGTGAGGGGAGCCCTCATCTCCTCACTGTCCACAGGAAGCCACAGACTGGGTTTGTAAAGAGCTTTGGGACAGCAAAATGAGTGATGGACTAGGCAAAATTTGACTGCAATCAACAGTCATTGGCCAACAATTTGGTGCCTCAAAGGAAAAGGAAAACCTGGAAAAAGTAAGAGAAACTGGATGGCCACCAGAAAATTTCACTTGGAAACTCTGACTTTTAAGGAAAACAAAATAAGTGCTTCTTGAAGCTCTGATATCTCCTCTTTTTCAAACTTTTTTTTTAAAATGTCAGAACTCTTTGCAGGGCTCCAGGAGATCTGTGCTCCCTCCTCAAACCTGTCCTAGAAGACCTGACCCCAGACGTGTGCACACAAAGAGAGGCACATTTCCACTCTCTGAAATTAGAATTCAAACAAAACTCTTATTTTCCTTGCATCCCTGGCAGCCACCCTATCTTTGTGTTTCTTACAGAATTTTCTATTCTTTGATGTTTTGGTTTAAGCTGTAGCAAGTTGGAGTTGCAGAGGTTTTTAGTTATGTTTTTGCAAAACTCCATTGGCTCCTTTATATTACAGATGTTAGAACAGAAATGCAAACCTGTACCAAATCTCCTGAGACATCTTGATCAGCAGAACATTTTTCCATAAACAAGCTTTTATTTTACAGCATTTGAAACCCATCTAATTACCCCAGAACAGCAGAATGAGTTCAGGATGTTGGGAGGATCTGGAAGGCTGTTGTTTTACAGTAAATGGCTTCAATCATCTGATAACAGAGCTGTGCTTTATGCATAGAAAGTCTTATTTCCCTTTTTTTCCCCCCTCCATCAATGTGTTCCATATCAGTTTTCTCTCTGAGCTCAAGCCACAGAGGATGTGGACAGCCACGTTATATCCCATTTGCTCTGTCTGCTGATTAAACAGGAAAGATTAGGTCAATGTCATGTTACCCTTTAAAAAATCATTGCTCTTACAAGTACATGTTTTGTGTTTTAAAGACATTTACCCTTTGAAAGAGAGAGGTTACAAGAGCATAAAATCAATGTAAAGAGCAGTTAGAATTGTACATAGCCCACATTTTTATCTTTAAATCAAAAAATGCCTTCATGTTGTATTGTATCTTGCATTTTCACGCAGCCGTGGCTGGATGCTTTGGAACAGGTCATCTTTCATTGTCTCAGATGTGGATTTGGCAAGGAGCTTCTGTGCTGATCTGAATTCTGGGAAGTCTGAACTCTGCATGGTCTACTTCTGTCAGAAGGAAGAAGTTCACAGATAACCTTAATTGTGATAAACAATTTTCCATAGCTATTGAAAGTCAGTTGGACAGACACTGAATACTTTTTGCTTACTTAACAGTAATGACTCACAAAAGTCACTCACAAAAATTATTTGAATTTCATAAGCTTTCATTTCACAGCAATCTTGTCACCAGCCTGCATTTATGCAAAACTCAAAATACTTTCTCAACAAAGTTATGCCTTCCAGTGGAAAAGCACATCTGCCCTGGGCTTTAAACCCCTTCATGCTGATTATCTCGCACAGCCCAGTGCGTGGGGGGCTGGAGACCCCAGGCTCTCTGCACGGAGCCAAGCCTCTGCTTTGGCTCAGGTCTGCTGCTCAGCATGTCCTGAGTTCAAGTGAGGTTGAAAGTGATGTGAGAGGAAGAATTCTTGCACAAAAAGCTCATGCGCTAGGTGCTGGATAAACTAGAACTTCATCCATGCGCTGCCTTCATAAAGAATGCTCCTGGGACACCATTTTCTCTCCTTGCTTGCTTGCTATTTTTATTATTACAGCTGCAATGTTTTGAAACACTCAGGTAAGGCAAATCCCAGCAGACAGTCAGGAAGCACAGCCTAAGAGATTGCTTTGCCTTCATAATCTACTACTGTAAGTAAATGTGCATGCTGGAATTGATTAATTGCTTCCTTTCCGGTGCAAGCACAATTAGCCATTGATTCATTTTTGTCAGGCAACTTCCAGGTCGCTTTACATCTCACAGCTTTTCCTAATGGGAAAAGGAGGTTTACCACTCTATGAATCACTTCACTGGGTATTTAAGAGCAGACAGACTGAGGCAGATGGAGGGTGTCAGGAGGATCCAGGAGCAGCCACACTGCAGCTGGTGCAGAGCCCCAAGGAGTTTCTGCTGGGCAGGCAGGCAGAGAGAGACAAAGAGCTGCTGCCTCTGCCTTTGCTTGGGCTTTCCAGAGACATTGAACAGAAAATAGGGGAAAGGTCCTCACAGTGAATGTCTGGTTAACATTTCAGTTTTCAGGAGCTCTTTTTCTCTGTAGATCAAGGTTGAAATGTATAAGCAGACCTGTCTGGAGAGTACCCAGCTGTTCCCCAGGACCTCAGTATGTTTTTTCCCACTTGTCTCCATAGAAGCAAAACAGGCAAGAGTTCCAGCTGGTTGGCCAGCCATAACTGATACCAAAGAACTTCCATATTTTATTTTCTGATGATATGTATATGACAAAAAGCTGCTCTTTGCAGGTGATTGATTTGTTGAGGTTTTTTTAGCCATTGTTACAAGTGGTGTGATAGTTACATCTTTGTATGTTATAGATGGAATTTCAAAAGTGTAGCTATGGCCTAAATCTCTCTTGAGGAAGGATGATTTTAGCGTGGCTGCCAAAGATGACCAAAAAACACAGCTGTATGCTTCCAGCAACTAAGTTACAACTATCAGGAAATTATGCCCAGTGTGAAAAATGCTAAATAATCATTGGGATAATTCACTGTGTGAAGCCCAGTAGAACTGGATAGGACTTGCTAAGGTGCTGTGACTGATATCTTGAAATTGTTCTCTTGAAATTGATTCTAGCTTAGGTTATGAATTACTTGCTTTATAAAGAGGTAGAGGATGCCACACAAATTTTGTCACAGGGGTCTCCCAGAGGGTGTACAGAACATTCTCCAAAATTTTGGTACTGACCACATGAAGATTTCAAAAATTAGCAATACAGAGGTCTAGTAGTAAATTGGTTTACTATTAGACCTTTTACACTATGTTATTCTTGTTATTTGTATTTTTCCCAAGTATTTTAGAGGGTTCTCTCAGAGCCGAAGGACATGGAGACAAGGAAACTGCTGTTAGCTGTGCTTCACAGTACAGTACAGCATGAGCAGGGGAATTTCTGAGCCTCTCAGGAGTGACATGCTTGGTAACTGCTGGGGTTTTGAGCACTAAAGATGCTTCAACTACAGCACCTTTGATACATCCTGTATATGTTTAAGAAAAAAATAGTGGAATGAAAAAAAAAAGCGGGGGGAGAATTTCCTCTTGAGACAAATGTCTCTGCACAGTCTCCCACCCACATTGCAGCCACAGGCAGCTACAGCCAGCCCTGTCTATAGCAGTCTTAAAATGTGTGTCCAAACACAGCTGTGAATAATGTTTCAAGATATGCACAGGAAGACCAGCTATTCTGTGTTGTGTGACTGGAAGAATATGAAAGGTTCTGGTATGCCTCAGTAAACCCAGAAGGAATGGTTTCAGCACTGTGGAACATTAAAAATTCCCAATATTTTAATATTTATATAATGCAGTAACAAAAAAATATCACTCAGACTAGGCAAACTTAATGGAAATATTTAGTCTTCTATCATGTGGGAAACAGACTGCAGCTCTTAAATTCTCTTCTGCAAATTCAGAGTCAAAGGGTAATGATTCTCCACATGGGCTAAAATTGAAATATTATACACAGTTGCTGAGGGTAATGATTAGGAATTAGAAGATCTCGCAAGGTTCCTAACCTCTAAAATTTTACTGTGACAGTGATATTGCTTTACCAGAGATAATTTAATAAGTAAAACAATACTGTCCCTAAAATGGACATTCTTCATTTTTTCCACTGCTTTGGACTTTGTCTTGCATTGGACACATCAGCCTAAATTCATCCTTGCCATAAATTCGCTGGTGTGACTGGAGCAGTGTGAAGCATGTACGCGTGTGCCAGGCTGCAGCCGTAGCACGTTGTGAAACTCTTGGTAGTGAGCAGAACTGTCTGGATTGAGCAATCTCTGGGGGTTTTCTGTAATCTCATCCTGTTTAAACTGAAGGCAGATGGTGATGGGCAAGAAACCTCCTGTTTGGATGATTTTGCAAAAAAACCCCACCCCACAACTATTAGGTTGAACTAGATATTCTTAAATTTTGTGTTAAGTAATTTTACTTCAGATTAACAACAGGATTATGATAATTTCTGTGCTAAATATAAAGATGGGAAGAAATCCTGTGAGACCTTAATAAACTGGAAAAGATGTTCCTACATGCAATTCTTATCTCTCTCCTACTGCCTAGAGCCTGTCTATGCTGCTCTGTAGCTTAGGTGGGTTGTTTTCCCCACTTGGGAGCACAGCAGCCCAATTTTTGTTCTAAATCCTCCCTATAGCTAGCAGGAACTCTTCTCTTCAAAGCACGTGTACCATTGGCCTTGAGGGAGAAGAAATGACTAAATGACACAGAAAATCTGCGTTTTACCCAAGATGGCAGGCAAACAGGTGCTCCATGGCTGCTGGAAGGAGCCATGGGAGAGGATTGTGTGCTAATGAGTTTGGGAATATCAAATCCCCAGGTGGTGACATGACAGGTGAGAGGAGATAGATCAGCAGCCCTGCCCTGCCTTTTCTCACCCTGCTGAGTCACACAGAATAACTCATTACCCAACCCTGCTCAGAGACTGTCATAAACAAGCCATGGACTGGAATTTTTTTTTTCGTCCTTCTCTTCACCTAGGAAACTGCATTTTGAGTATAATGAAGGTTTTTCATTGCACCTTTTTTCTTGGGGCAACAGGTCAAGAAATAGGATTTTAATAAGAATTTGTTCATATAGCACCTAGCTCATTGAAATGTCAAAATCACTTGAGGGGAAATCCATATGTCACTACACAGAAGAATTTTTCACCTAAGGTTTGATTTGGTCACTGAAAATATTTTAAGCCAAGTTTTATTTTCTGTTGCTTCACTTACGTGTCTTTCAAGAACAAGGATGTGTCAAGACAATGCAGGAGATGATTTTCTCTCTCATTAGAAAAAAGATATGAAAAAAAATTGTAAGAAACTCCCTAAAAACTGTCTTTTATTGATGGCTAATACTACAGATGAGCATGTGGACATGAGATTATTACCCAAACAGAAAAATGAGCACGTACCCTTGCCCCCTGATATTTCAAGACATTTGGTGCATTTTGCTACAATGATAGAGGCATCTGCATCTATTCACATATTTTTTAGTGTCTGAATTGTGGTTTTAAGTCCCTTATACTTGGAAGAGCAGTTTTTTCCCAGATAAAGCAGGGAGATGTAATTCAGTAATTCACCCTGCAATTCACCCTGGCTCAGTGATGAGCAGCATTGAGAATTGTCCTGTTGAGGTGCCACTGTGGTATGCATAGGGGATATTTCCAAATCTGTAAACTAGGAGAACCTGGGGAAATACTTTAACTGTATTGTGGCATTTCATACATGAGAGACTGTGGATGTTTTGCCTCTTTCACCCTTCCCTGAATTCCTGAGAGATGAGTATTGGAAAGTATGGAAAACTAAGATGAGAATACTTGGATTTAACAGTGTGCTGAATTCTCATTCCAAAATACCTCAATGATTGCTGGGAGATAGACAGAAACTATCCCACCTGTGCTTGTGAAGAACAATATTCTTTATACTGTGCCAAGGGCAAACTATGGTGCTTCCAAGGGGCCAAGCTACAGTTCTGAGTGCTGTTCACTAGAAAGGGGAAATTCTTCCCTCCTAACTAACTGCAGAATTCTCAGCCTCAAAATTTTCTTGAATCACACTGAAAATGAAAATCTAAAGCTTTTTCTCCTAAAATTTAATCATAATTTTTGGGTGTGAGAAGAGTTAAGTTCATGATTTTTCAAAGGGACCTCAGTTTGGCTCTCAATATGTATTCTTGCTCTTTCATCTGCACACAACTATGTCTAGAAATGCATATAATTTCTTTCACTGGTTGAAGGCTAAGTATGCATTTGTTGGCACAACCAAATAATTATCTATCCAAGTAATATAAAACAATTGTAAAGATATTTGCAGCTCCCTTCACTTTATTCACAATTACCATAAAACTAAGGGAATATGAGGAATGAAGTCTGGATTTGTCTTTGAACAAAGCAGAGCCTTCTAGAAAATAGACTTTAATTGCATTCCTCCTCTTGGTGGAAAGGTTATACATCAGGAAAAGTCTTCTGAGTTATTTTTGTGGCAGAAATCTAGCCACCATATAAAACCTGTAATAAGAATTGTCAAATATAACGATTTTATGATGTCTGTTCATCATCTGGGCAATGAAGCTTTTCTTAATGAATGTGCTGATCTGACAGACGAGGGCCAAGGAAGAAGCAGCACAGAAGCAGTACCACAGCTTCAAGGAAAAACACAGAGGTCAATATTTGAAAGTCAGAGGCACAAAGTTTTCCAGTTGTTTTGCCATTGCTGGTGGTGAGAGGCTGAAGGTGCATGATGGGTGTGAATTCAGCCAGGGGGATGGGGCAGGGCTGAGACCTCAGCTCCTATTGCCCAGAGACAGCAAGGAAAGGGGTCTGAAGCACAGGTTATCACACACCTTGGAGGGTGTGCCAATCAAGACACGCTCTTCAAGTTTGGGTCCTTGGATTTATTTTAAAAACCGTGAGATTACAACAGACTCCTGTAGATATCAATTTATACTATGCTGAATAAAAAAGCAAGGATTTTGGAAAAGCACTCTCTCTCCAAGCTGAAATATAGCTTTAGCCTCTGTGTGGGAGGCTGAGAATCTCACAGTGTCAATAAATGATAGACAGCTTGCTTTTGGTTTTTATTATTTTTTTTCAAGCTAACTTTCCGAGGGTTTAGAGACACAAGAGGCAGGACCTGACTGCTGCATGCTCCCCCTGACATCAGTGCAAACCTGCCAAAATTTGGCTCCAGTAGGATCAGATCCTTTGGGCAGTGTCTCCAGTTGTTTACACAGGTGTAAATGAAGTGTGGATCTACTGTGGCCAGCACAGCATTAATCATCATGTCAGCCTATGAGAGTTACCTTCAGCCTTGCATTGACCTCCCTGAGGTCCCTTCCTCCCTTCCCAGGGATAAACGTGCCAGACCAAGAGTGGCTAGTGGCTAATGCCCACCTCACAGCCCCATGCCCCTTTCCAGGCATTGTGTGGGAGCTGCAACCTCCAGCACCAGCACTGCTTTAAGGGACTGCTCCATGGTTTCTGCTTTGGGACTGAGAGGCACACACACTGGCTGCTCCTTGTGTGCTTGGGCTCAAAATCTGTCTGCCAAAGCTCTGTGCTAATACATGGTACCTTTCTCTCTCTCCCACAGAATTCTTGTTTCAGATTTGGTGATGCCAGCACTCGAGGATCTGCGGTTCAGCTCAGAGCACAAAGCACATCTCCTGGGGACAAGTTAATTCAGCAACAGCTCTGAGGCAGCACTGGCCCTGGAAGGAAACAATGCATCAATTCCCTGGAAATTCCCTGTTGTGAGCCAAGATTTACATGGTAAAATGGGCTTCTAGCTACTGCAGTAAAATATGTGTATGAAAATGTAATGGATCCACAGGAAGATGGTAGGGATTATAGGAAGAATTTATTATTGTGGCAGTCTGGTTCTTTTCTTTTTCACTGAATTGTAAAACTGAGTTCCATGTTAAGATAGATTCAATTAGTTGAGCTTTTTCTTCACTATTTGTTATTGAAATTAGTAATACAGATTATAAAATACGGCTGCAAGGTTTTGTTGATCTTTTAAGTTACAAGAGGCAGAACTGAAAGTTCATACTGAAAAGTGGGCTCTCAATGTTTGCAAACACACACACAAACACAAAGAGGATTTGTTTGCACTTAACTGGGTCCTCAGAGAATAGCTGCATTCTGTGTATGTTTTGTTTTTATACTGGGCTTTGACAGGCTGCCTAAAACAAAGTAAAAGAAATACCCTTATGTAAAAAAAGATATTTCATTCTTCATGACTGGTTACTCAATGGCTTTGGAATGTTCAGGATAAATGGGGTTTTATTATCATGTTTGGTGTTTTTAGGAAAGTAAGGGCCAGGATGCAAGCCTTAGGCTTCACCTGGGGCAGACCATGGCTTGATCTCTGTGGGTTGGAGCAGTTTGCAGCTGTGCTGTGGGGAGGAGAAATGTCTGTGCCACACAAGCCTCAGGAACCCTCTCAGGATGCTGTGATGGAGCCTGAGGCACTGGCAGTGTCCTCATGCACTCCCCAGGTGTGGTCTGAAACCTCCCAGCAGGTCACAGCACAGCAAGGGACCAAGTGCACTCCCGTTCCCCATTTTCACATAAATATGGAAGAAGTTACACTGGATAAACAAGGGTGTGTATTTTGACCCGTGCTCTCCATAAATATCGTGTTTCATAGTTTTAGCCATGGAATACATGGTTTTGGAGAGATTTTGTTTCATACTAACAGAACTTTCTCAACTCAGAAGTTCTGGATTAAAGAAAGCATTTGGGAGCAGAGAATGAATCACGCCAGTGGCACTATGAATAAGTTTTTTACATTCATAATTTAAGGCTCGTCACACATTTTCTTTGGAAACCTCAAGTTTCCATTTTGAGGGCTGAATTTGTATTTTAATGAATCAGAACGTGTGAAAGCAGTATGAAAATAAGTTTTTAAGTCTTGGGGGGAATTTTAATTCAGAACAGTCTAGCAATAGAAAATTGCTTTAAACAGGCTACATTTTTGCAAAATTTGAAGGGAAAAAGGACAGCTGGGTTGTAATTTACATAAACATAGAGGTTCTAAGACTTTAGAGTGCCTACCTTTGTCCTCAGAAAAGTGACATGAATGAAGTCTTAGTATTTTCTGTACCTGTTTTACAATTAACATAAAAATATAGAATGTACACTTGCATATAAATAATATTAATTTCTTAGTAAAAATGAGGAAAAAAAAGTAATTTGAGTGACCAAAAGCCTGCTAAAGGAAGTTGGAATGACAACCTGACCTTGTTTCTAACTTCCCAGGCAGTGGCCCTTTGGCTGCCCTTGAGGTGCCTGATGTTCATCCATTCTGAAGCTTGGGATGCTACAGAGAGCGCAGAATGCAGCACTACAAACAACTTTGATTTAGGAAGTTGTGGTGGCTTTTTTAACCTCTGAACTTGGATTACTAGAAGGAACTCTTCTTTGTTTTTCTTTTTCCATCATGGATGTGTTAAAGGAGGATTAATCAAATGGTTTTGCCCAAAATCTGATGAGACTGAGAGATGAATGTGGGCATTACTGTCTCCAAGCATTCACTTTGTCAGAAGTTACAGAGACTTAAGTGCACCTACAAGAGTAAAACCAATGTTTAAACAGGCTCAGCAAGAATCTGTGGTGTGGTTTAGCCAAGGGAGCCACATGGAAGAAAACACAAATGCAATTTATAGATGAAACTGCTATGAGAAGTGGTGGCAGAATTGCAGCATTAACGTTTTAATTTTTAATGCAAATGAAATTACAGGTATTTTTCATCTGATTGTTACAATAACATTCTTTTAGGCTTCAGAATACAGTGTTAAATACAAGATTTGGTCATCTGGTTGCACACTAACATCTGAACAAAGCTGGGTTTACAAGAAGTCTGTTTTAAATTAGGTTTGCCAAGAGTTACATAAAACAATCAGAGATGCACAAGTCAAAGCTGTTGAAAGCCTGGATTATAGGGAGATAGAACACAATGAACATTATTGCCAACAAATAATCTGGCCTGTTTCTTCCATCAGTATGGAGTTCCTGAGATATCTGGTGGCACATTTTAGGTAACAATGTTGACTTTAAAAATAGCCCTGAATTTCCTGTGACTTGCATCAGGAAAGACCACAATATCACCAGCAATTTTTCAAAGGTAGACAGAGACTGTTTCATGCTAACAAATTTATATGGGTTCATAACTCTAAGATATAACAGCACTTTGTCTGTTACCAGACTCTAAACAAAATAGCAGAAGTGTCCATTTTTAAAAGTCTTGGCTTAACTTAAAAGTTCTACCAATTACTATCCTTTCATGGGTGGAAAAAGGATTACTAATATGTCTTGCTGCAAATCCTGGTGCACTTTTTAATGTTTGCTTTGAATTGCCAACATGCTTTTCTAGGTAGCAAAATACAATGTTAGTTCAATCGGTTCAAATGCAGAGCAGATCAGTGTTGCTGGGCTTCCCAGCACAGTTAATAATAAGCAGCACTCTCGTGGTTTTAAATCTGAATTAAATTTGCAGAAATCAGGGGAAAATTTGGGCCTGATTTATGGTTACATATTATGCCTTGAGGGGTAGCTCTTTGTTTTCCTCAGGACTGTGAGAGTTTAGACCAACCTGTGTGCTGGTTTAGATCAACTCAAAACAGATGAATTCCACTGGGCAGCTCATGGGAGCTTGACAAAATAATGCCAGTGAGGTCTTGGCTCCCTCTGGAAGATAGCAGGGATTTTGCCATTAACATCATCTGGGACAGATTTCTTCCCTTTGCTTCTCATCCCTGGTGGAGTCTGCTTAATCCCCTCCTGGGCCAGTGAGATGGAGCAGCACTGAAGAAGGTGCGGTGATGTAAAGCACCAGGAATAAGTTATAAAAGGTTGTGTCCAAAAAGGCTAGATAAATATTACTTTATCCTACCACAGAAGGAAGAAGGACTGATACATGTAGCCCTTTCCATCGCAGACAGAAATAATTCCTAGATTCTTATAATCTCCAAGCAAATTTTTCTCAAAAATCCCCTTTCCGTTGTGGAAAGACTTAAAAGTAGAGAAAGTAGAGTAGAGTTTGTTTCATAAAGAAAGACCAAAAAAAGGGGTAAAAAAAAAGGCCCAAATGCTTAACATAAGAAATCACTTGTTTATAGTATAAATCAAATGAAAAATCTATTTGTTAATTTGAATGAGCCAAGATTTACATATAGCAGAAAAAAGTAAATTCAGAATACAGAAATATTCCAGAATTGAATGTACTACAAATTGCTGTGTCTGACTGGCTTTATGTTGCAATGGAGAGTTTCAGCAGACACAAATTTGTCATAACTAATCTTTAACGAAGGTGATATTTCAGTGAGGAGACCCGGCAAACCTGTTTCATTTGCCAGTGTCATTTCCAGGTTCATGTTCAGTCCATATTTCCTACAACTCCACTCTGTCACTTGTTATTTAGGACTGATTTCCAATTTCCCTCCTTTTTTTTTTTTTTTTTTTTTAAATGAATTGTGCTATATCTGCCAGGGAAACAAATATAAAAAAACAAATCCAGAATTATTAGTAATAGGATATTTATAGAAGAGGTCATTTCCCATCCCTTACAGGTCTGTAAATAATAGCTAATATAAAGATGGGTGTTTTGCTCTAATAAAAGAGCAGCAAATCAGGAGGAGAAAATGATGTGTGGTAGGACAATGCATTCTGTATTGACTGCAAAGATTTGTCTTCCTCCCTAAAACCCAACAGTTTTGCTAAATTACCAAAGTCAATGTTACACACCATCAAACTGTAAAATTTTTAAAATATGTTTTACATGAGCATCTAAATATAGGTTGCATTTTCATCCCCTCGGTAAGCTCAAATATTTTCAGACTGCACTGGGCTTAGTCCACATGTTCCCTCCCACCACCCAGCTTACACCCAGACATTGGTTTTGATGGCTGTAGTTATTGAGTCTCACCTCGTGTCAGTGATGTTGTCTTTATATGCTGCTGTTTTAGGTGTGAATATTGCTGATAATTTTTTTCCTGATTATGGTGACATTTGGCATGTGATCACTGAAAATATATGTCCCCAAACACATGATGAACAATAAAGCCAATGTTCTTATATCGCATAGATATATATCTAGACTTAGTTTCCTTATCAAACTAAAACTTGTTTGCATAACAGAGCATCTCTGTTGCCCTCTCACATTTATTGATTTCAAAGGGTCATAATGAAATTAATCGGAGGCTGAATTAATAGCAAAGTGTTTCCCAACTGCATAGTACAGAAATTGGTCACTTCTGACTTTCTAACTGGAATTCTGCGTAGTAGATTCATATCCCCAGTCCAGACTGAAATAACTACTTGATTGTTTGTGTTTTTGAGATGATGCTCTATAAGCTCCACTTACATGGTTCCTGTTGCATGGACTGACTTCCTGGCAGCTTAGGAGGAGTCATTGCAGACTGGAACTGGTACCCTGTGGAGGAAGGACTGGAGTTCAGTTCCTTTGCCAATGATTGCTTAAAAAAACCCAAACAGGTGCTGGAGTGGTGACAGGGAGACAGGTTCCTACTGAGGGAAAATTTTCTCACTTCTTAATCGCGCTCAAGATCATGTTCCGTCCAAAGGCATATTTAAATAGTCTGTTGAAGTTGAGCTGTTTCCAACGAGACTAATAAATGTAGTAAAGCAGTTACAGGTGTGGCTCAGCACAGGCATGCTGGGGCTGATATTTGAGGTGATAAATCAGGAGGGAGAAAAAGGAGAGGGCGAAGATGAAGGGAGAGAAATGGAGAGGCAAGCAGATGTAGAAGTTGGCAGTGAAGCCAGCCCATAAAAACAGACTACTCTGCTCCTCTTCCTTGAAGGGCCAAGCCAGCAGATGTTCTTTGAGAATTCCCATCGGATCAGGCATCACAGAAGAGCCAGAGCAGTAACAAGTTCATAGTTCCCAGCAGGGTTTGAGATCAAGCTGGAAGCTGTGCTGCTCTGGCTTGTCAGGCTGTGGATGCCCAGAAGCAAATCCTTTCCTTTCCCTTTCTCTCCAGAGCTTTGCTCTTCAAGTGCCACAGGAAGAGGAACATGGGACTTGAGGAATCAAATTTTACTCTTTGATTCTTGGCTCAGCAGTTAGCCTAATTATTATTGTAAATGTGGCACACAGGTTGTCTTTCTAATATGTTCACTCTCTCTTGAACTATCCACACAGATTGTGAAAAAAATTCTATACTGCTCTAAGATGCCAAAGTTCAGTTTTAAAATTAAAAAGCCCAGAATCCAGAAAGACCTTGCTGTGCTGTCAAGTATAACCTCACCTCCTAAGCATTTGAAAGCCTGAAGAGCTTGGACAGAACATGAAGAAGGGTATCTAACTTTCATGGAAACAAGTATTTTTTCCCTGATCTCTTTATTTATTTTGGTAAGAAGTATATAGAAAAAAAGACAGCTATGTTGAAATTAATCATGTGGAACTGATTTCTGCAGGAGAGGCCATGAGATAGCTGGGGAAACTCAAGAGAAGTCCATGCTGCTGTGATGGGCTCTACAGGAACCTGCATGACAAGAAATGACATGGGCTGTGAGCTGTGCAGGACTGAGCTGCTGCCAAGGCCACAATCTGCTTACACTGGGCAGATTAAACTCCAACTGGAAGACAAAATCGAGGTCTCAGGCATTGAGTAACACAAGCAGAGAGCTGAGGTGCAGCTGCAAGGTGGTGTTCCAGCACCACCAAGAAATGTGAGTGGTACCCAGCTCCTTCACCCCCTTATGGAAAAACAACTGGCAGCTTCTGGGTTAAGAGGCTGCTAATATTTAAACATTTATATTGTATTTTTGGTCTGTGGCCATGATCAGAGAGAGCAATTCCAAGAGAATTAGTGTTTGGTAGGTATAGCATATATAGGCATATATAGTGGGTACAGGAAAAATAAAGACAGTGCTTTTAGCAAGCCAAGCACTGAATCTTTGGGAATATTTGCTCCCAGACTTCAGATGCCATTGTGAAAAATACACAGCAATATAATCCATGACACATGAGATTGAACTTTGAGAGAGATCTTCCAAAATAAATCATTACCAGCAAGGTCTGTGCAATCCTGGAACATTCAGCTGTTAAGTACTGTCTTTTTTTTTTTCCCTCCATAGGGGTATAATTTGCATTTTGATTGAACTAGCCAAATATTTTGTTGAACAAAAGAATTTCTTAATAAACATAATTATTCTTTTAGTCTAGATGACCTTTTTCTTGATAAAAAAAATCCTGATTACCTTTTCCATTAATAAAAAGTTGATTAATGTAGTTGGATGAATTATTAAAGAAGAGATAACTGAATTAATCATACTTAATGTAATAGCAGATTACTGGGAGCTTATAGATTAGTATCAGAATTTCCCTTCTGTATAGGCTAATATAAATAGATTTAATTCAAAGGGACCATGTCTATTTTTTTTCTGGCCTTACCAATGAATTAACACTGCTCTTATAAAAACTGGCACATAACAGATACAGGGTAATGCTTTGAATCAAACAAAGTATTTTTCAGCTGGTCTATGTTTTATGCTTCTTGCTTTTAACATGACCTGGAAATCTGTTCTGTTTGAAAATATAGATTTTAATTGTCACACACTAAAAAGAAATCTTGTATTTAATCAAGGTAGATTTGTAAATATTCAGACTTTGTGGCTGATAAATCAGTTTTGAGCTGCTCTTTAGCTACCCAGTTGCTTTGTTAATAACTGTCCTGTTGGTGTGTTTCTTGAGATCTGAGGTAGATCATGCAGCAGTTGGCTGATGCACATTCGCATGTTTGTACTTTGAGAGAAAAGAAAGTAAATTCTGGTTTTCCTTTTCTTTTCTAGACCTTGCTATCAGTAGCTGGGACTCATGAAGAGGATGAACAAAGCAAGCAGGAGCCAAGTGACAATGTTTTTCCACTCTCTGGGAGTGTCTGATTCTTCTTGAGAAAGAGACTGCAAATCCTGCATAGCTCATCCTGTGATAGACACAAAGCATAATCACAGCCCCTGAAATGTAATGAGCCCCTCATGTGCAGTGAAACAATTCCAGACAGATACATGTGACATGGGAAGGACCAGGTGCCAAAATTTTTTTTTTGCCAGAAAGAGTAAAAATATTAATTCTAAAAGGTAAAATACAATGAGCTTTTTATGTGTATGCTTATATATGTTTTTATTCTGTCATACTTCTGTTCAGAATATTTCAAGCACTTTCAGAAAAAGGTTTTGTTTGTTTGTTTTTTAAGAACCACCTCTTTTATTTAAAAGGCTACTAAAAAAAAAGAAAATAAAATCAATGTAATTTTTATGCATGTGAATGTAGCAGCATGTGTGTAACTCCAGAGTTGTAATGGACTTTTAATATGACCCAGCTCAACAGATGGTGACCAGCAGAAAGTTCTGTCCAATTTGTCTGGGACACATCGGTGGCTCCCACGTTCCTCATGAGCTTGTGGATGAGATGAGAGGGAAGATAAGGCATCACTCACCAGGCAGAGACTGAGTGGTGATGTTACTGCACAGAGAGGACAGGAGCACAAAAAAGTGGGTGATGTTCAAAAGAAGTTGTGCGATGAGCAGTCCAGAAGGCAAACTCAAGTTTAACAGCTGGTTTGGTTGAACAGATCTATATCTCATCCAGGAGGCTCTTTGAGACCCTCTTTCTGTTTTCTTTTATCTTCTTGTCCCCTGAGAACACCTCAGGTAATGATAAATCTCCCACTTGGATGATAAATTATTTGAGCTGTTGGAGGCAGTGTGATGGTTTGCAGGGAGAAGCCTGCAAGAGGTTTGGACAGATTGGCTCAGGACAGGAATTTGTCTGGTTTAACATCTCACATGCCATCATACGTGAGGAAGATGCAACACACAGCAGAGGATTGAAGGAGGGCAATGAATCCAGCAATCCTTGTGTTGTAATGGACCCCATCATAGCAGACAGCCTCTATTTAGTCCTTCATTATCTTTTATTATTCCTTTCATATTATGTGAATTATAACTGATATTTCATATAATTCATATTGTCATTTTATCATTATAACCCTTGATATTTTTTTTAATCAGCTTAATTTTAAATCCTCTTTGAACTTAGAAATTTTGAGACAATGAGGTCTGTAATTTAACCATATGTAAAATGTGCATGCTTAATGGGAAAGGATGGTAGGTACCCCTTTTACTGGTTTTTAAATTTTTAAATTCTCATTTTCATGGAATTTAGAATTTATGCTAGATCTGAAACTGTGCCTAGTGCTCTCCCTGCTTCAATTTCTAATGGTTACAAATGCAAAGAGCAAATTCAGAGTAAACAAATGAAGGAACACCCTCTGGTTTTGACATGACCATTTAAAGCATTCCTGAGGCAAGTGTCTATTTATCAAAGACATTTTGGAAACCACATTTGAAAGGTTAAAAGAAAAAATCCCTATTTTTGTCTCTCATTCTTTATATTTAGGTCCAGAGTAGTCTGATACTTTCTTTCTGTAGAAAATAACAGAGTTCATATTTCCAAACCTGAATACTTCTAAAAAGACCAAGATATATTTTAATTTTTTAAAAGATGTAGTTAATCTAAAGCTTAAAATTGCCTACAATCTGTTGAACAGCTTTCAAGACTGATATATAAACATAAGAAAGGATGGTCTCTAGGGAGCTAATCTTGCAGCAAGCAATGCTTTGGGTTATCAGCCAAATAGGATTGGAAACCAGGTTTTCTATCGAGAGTGATTAAACTGTCTATATAAAGCTCAGATTAGGAATTTTTTAAAAATGCATACAGAAAAGACTTTAGTGTAAAACTAAAATCTCATAAATCTCTTTCATTAAAAGCAGTGCTACTCATTTCAATGGAAGAATTTTTGGTCTTTTCTCTCTTTTCTCTCTTTTTTCTCTTTTTTCTCTTTTCTCTCTTTTCTCTCTTTTTTCCTGTGGTTGTATGTCAACTTGCAGAAGACTGGGATCATACAGGAGAGACTATCCATCTGATGGATTCATTACACCCAGTCCAGGATACCAGAACATTCAGCTGCAACTTCACTGGGCTGCATCTTCTTATTTCCACATTAAATCCCAAACATTAAAGTGAAAAAAAATATGGCCATATGTTCTTTAACAGTACCATGAAAGTGTGAAAATTGTTACTCAGGAATGAAAGCGAATAAGAATTTACTTTTAAAACTTGATCAAACCCAGATTAGGACATTAATGAGCAAGTTGAAAATCCTCAGGATATCTCACTTAAGTCAATTGGAACAGCTGAAATCTAACCTTCTATAGAAAGTGGAAGAACTGACATGAGAATAGGGCAAAAACACTGAAAAAATGGAGATAAAACCCTGTGGTAAGTCTAATTTTGGCAAAATTCTGAATCAGAACTAGAAAGGTAAAGTAATTAAATGAATATTCATCCTCATAGTCTTCATATATTTTGTGAATAACAGTTGATGAGAAACTGCATTGTATAAACCAGTACTCCATTCAGGATTAAAGCAGTACTTCCCTGCCTCTCTCTGAATTGTTAAATGCTTTACTGAAAATGGGGCTGATCTAGCTTTTTTAGTTTCACCCTTTTGCTAATGGGAAGAGTGGCCAGTATTCAAAAAAAAAAGAAGAAATTATCAAAATGCGATCATAGCACCAGAAATTGTATAAAATCTCTCAACAAAACAAAGCCATTTTATTCTCCTTATATTATCACATATCAACCAAAACAACTTGGTAGACTCCACTTATAAAATAAATGGAATCAAAAAGATTGGGAAGAAATATGTGACGAAGATTAAGTAATATGGTGTATCCCATCCAGCTTCAATGTAGAAGCTATCTTTGTTTCCTGACCTTCACGTATGTATTTCTAAAGCCTAGTAAAATCAATCAGTATTTTTGTTTCAGTGTTCCTTCCCGTATTATTGCTTTTGCTTTAAGCATGGGTATGTTTAGTTGTGTAAATATATTAGTGGGAGCTGGAGGACAGAAGTGGAAATGCAAGTTCTGATGTCAGGATGGGGAGGCTGATTTGGACTAATGGGACTCAGAGAGGCTCCCCCAGTAAGCAAAAGCCATAGGAGGGGAAAAGACTCTGGCTCAGTTTAGGCTGGAGGAAATTTGAGGGGCATATGGGGAGTGCAAGGATGGGGAATAGCTCAGGGTGCTTCCTAGAAAGGTAAGCCCAGACCAAGAAATAGAGCTGAACTGGAAGCTGTTATGTATTACAGAGTGTTGGATTATGATACTGGAGGAATCCTTGTGTATGAAGCCAAAACATCTCCTTATTTTTAAGTCAACTGCTTACATACTACAGTCTTGTCCCATTATTCCTAGATATTTCCAGTACACAGACTGCTCACATTTCTTCTAATCCCATCACATAGCAATGCAAGGCTGCTTCTCCAAGTTTCTAAAAGATGGCAAATAATGGAACAAGTCTGGCTGAGCTGAGCAGATAGGAAGCCAAAAAATTTCTGGGTGCTGCCACCTTACACATAATGCATTAATATCTTCTCCAACAGGGATTTTTGATTGATTGAGGTGTCTTTACAAGACTGAGTTTTGGCTTACTTTATATTTCATATATTTTTTAATCAGAGTCCTCCAGATGCTACTGTGTTCTCCTCATTCAAAAACATCAACAACCATATGCTACAGAACCAAAAGCTTAATTGCAAAAGTTGTATCTGGAATTCAACAGAGTCGTGGAAGAGGAAAGGGAATTTCATTAGTAATCAGGCAAACAAAACACAGGCATGATGCATAAGTAACGAAGAAATATGATCAGCATTCTTTCTATTGATCAAGTTTTCAAACACTTCCAGGTCCTACAAACAGGAAAATTAAATTGGTGTCTAATGTACATGTATTAATTCACCCCTTATTTCTTTAAATACCAACCAGGAATTCTTAGAGAAGAGGTGAAATTAGGGAAGAAAATAAAATATGAAGAAAAGATATCACTACAGTTGGGTGATACCTCAGCACTGATTTTGGGAGGAACCAACATCTGTCCAAGAATGGAATTGCCATGGAGCCAGGTGACATCATCTGGGGATGGGAAAAACTGATGCATAAAGATGAAAACGTATGAGGTTGTTGTAAGAATTTGTGGTTATTTATAATGATCAAGTGGTTTTTCATCAATGCAGAGAAAGGGTCTGTCCCCTGTTGCAGAACGTTGTTTGCCAGGGTCTGTGTTGTCATTTCATACATTGCCACTTTAGAATCACCAAGTTTAAATCAAACTGGTTTCTGAATGTGCAGCAGCTTTCCTCCTGCTGTTCTAGTAATGTATTTGGGTACACATTGAGAGGAAAAGTCACATGTATCTAGACTTGGTTTTTATTTTATACAGGCAAATATATAATACAAATAAAATACATTTTTAGCACCCCAAAATCCCATAATCGTCATACTAGCCAATGACAATTAAAAAATTATTCCAAAATTTGTCTTGTTTCCACTAGAGGTCAGTCAATAGATGGTAAATTTTCATGTTGTAGGAATGTATATTAACATTTTCACCCACATAACTTCTGCAAACCTGCTGAACAAGAGAATTATTGCATATGAAAAAATTATGCAAGAATAATGTTTTTAAATATTCAACAAACTGATGATTCATGGCAGTATTTAAAAGACATGTAAATGTGGCACTCAGGGATATGGTTTAGTGGTGGACTTGGTGGTGCTGGGTTAACTCTTGGATTTGATGAGGTTAAATGTCTTTTCTGACCTGTATGATCCTATGACCCCACAAGTGCTATCAAACAGGAAATGTGCATGAAGAATTGCTTTTCCGAAGTTGCAGCACAATCTGGATAGAAAGACTGTGTTATTGTGGAGTGGTTTGTAAATTACAGAAACTAATTGGAAATCTCTGTAAGCTTTTTACTAAGCTGAAAATGCAGTAAAATTGCTGGGGTTTTTTAAAAGTAATTTGTCTTAACATAAAACTTGAAAGTCTCAAACGGCTTTAGCATTGCTCTCTGCTGTTAAAACTATTTGTCAATTCAAAAAAAGCTTTACCCCAGCTACATTTACCACTGCCCTTATTTGCTACCTCCAAAGTGGGTGTTCTCCATGTTGATAGTTGAAGAGATACAGCTGTTAAGTTGCTTTATTTATCATGATTTTTTTATTACCTTTTCTGCAAGCAGCATATTCATTCCCTGCAATTTATTTCTGGGTGTTGAATTACCTTAATTTTAGTATAATAGCACTATTTATTGTTTTCTCTTGTCTCAGGACCTCACTAATGAGGTCCCTGTCCTCAGATGCTCTTTTTTGGCTCTAGCATACAGGTAGTGGGTTTTCAATCTAGAAAGCAATTTTATTGCACCAAGTCTTAGAAACCATAAAGCTGGACAATATCTATACTGGTTTCTATGTTCTCAGTGAGTATTTACCTAATACTTGAATTTAAATACTTCAATTGTTTAAATGTGAAGATTTCCCATCTTCCACCAAGTGTTACCAATTATTATGATTTTAATAAAATAATTTAATCAAATGCACCTTTTTTTTTTTTTTTTTTTTTTTGCCACACCTCTGCTGCAGCTGCAGCAAGGCTGAGAAAAGGAATTTTGCCTAAGGATTCAGCACAACACTGTTCATGTGTGGACCAAAAACATCAAAAAGTGAGTAGCAGTAATCAGTCTATTAAGCTATTTGTTGTAGATTTTCAATGTAAAGATGTGCCCAAAAGTGTGTATTCTATCACCATATGCTGAAACCTGGTGGTGCAGTGATCCTTATCTCTGTGGGAGATATCCTCTGCTAATGGGCATCTGTTAAAACCAGGTGGGGCAATGTTCTTTGTCTTTTCCATGACCCATCATTCTTCCAGGAAGATATCTTCTGTTAACGGGCCATTGAGTTCCTCTACATGACTGATAAAATTACATCAACCCACTGGGAGATGCTCCACCAGGGGGAGGAGCCAAACATTTCCTACCTAGATGAAAACTGAGCTTTGGAACACCAACTCAGCCCTTACCCATTGGCTTCCAGAGGACAAGAGCTACCAGGCCTTTCTACAGGATCACTACTTCAACAAGACCACTTCACCTGGACTGCCACCACCATCCTAACTAACAGGGTGTCAGGTTGTATTCTGACTCTGTCAGTGGTTTTTCTTTTATTTGTATTTTTCTTTTTTTCTTTTTTTTTCCTATTAAATTGTGTTTTTTACTTTGAGTCTGACACTGGTTTTGCTTTGAAACCAGTACAGTACTACATATGTATCTATATCCCTTCACATCTCTGCTTGTCACTCAAATAGAGACATAAGCTCTACCTGGCATTACTAGTTCTAACACTAAAATACTTAACATTCCAGCTTAGGAAAACTGAAGTGCTGAGACCATAATTCAGGAATCATTATCTGCCCACTGCTTAAGATCATGTGATGCATGACTACAAAAAAATTTTACATTCTTACAGTACTTAAACAAAGTTTTATAGAATAAAAATTATATGCAGTTCCTGCTAGACCCAAATTGCAGGTCACTGACTTCTTAACCAAGAATTGTGTAGTAGGAGTACCATTAGTACTGAAATTGTTCCTTTGTAATTGGACTTGACAGCTAAGTATAGGGCAAAAATGCTCATTTCCATGAAGCCCCTGGAGGAGCATTTTCAAAACTTCCTATTATTCCAAACCTTACCTCTATTATTGGGCCTCTCACTATTCAGCTGAAATGTCACACACAGTTTTGAGCACAGGTCAGAGGATTTTTCAGTTCAGTAGCAGTATTTTCTAAAGAAGTTGTCTTTTCCCCTGTTAACTACACTTTTTATGACACATGGCATTTGAAAATTTATTTACAGCCGTTTCAGCAAAGGAAGGATGATATAGTAGAGCCCATGAGTCCCTTTAAAATACATTTCTTTGAATGTTTCACTGCTTTACTTGGGTGGCCCTTCCCCCCCAGCCCCGCCAGCCATGTTTCCTTAAAATTTCCTACTTCAATCTGAGTCGAGGTGGCATCTTGAAATGACAAAGTAAAAATAACAAAAATGTGAAAATGACAAAGCAAATATATCCATATTTTTGCTCATTTACAGTACCTGAGGATTTGGCAGTCATATTATTTTGTTCCTTTTTATATGCCCTGCAGCAGAACACTACTTCCATGAACCTGGTAAACTGTGGCTTTGCCACATCCCTTTTGTGCTTTTACTGTGACAGATAGCTTTCCCAGAGAGGGAGCATGAGGGGTGGTGGGAGGACAGCAGAGCTGCACAAAGTGATGAACACACACACAGAGAACTGGTAAAAGAAACCCATTTTGCTTGCATGTCAGAGGAGGTGGGATGTGCCCTAGGGAAACAGATTTTTGGATGAAAGTTGTTGAACTTTTTCTCTGATGCTCAGAAATGAGTACTTTGCATAATGGCTACTCTGGGAAATTTGCCCTGGGGCTCTTTAGGCAGCTGCTGACTACACCAAATGGAGAGGGATTTTTTTCCCTTGCCATGTGAGGCAAGTTTTCACTAAATCAGGCTTTTCTGAAGATGCTCAGCACAACTTTCTCATCTCTTGGATGGATATACTGAGGAGGAGCAGACCATGGCTTCCCTCATATCCCTGCTTGGTGCACTCACAGTGTCCTTGCAGCGGTAGGGAATAGCAGCTCCTTCGGGACTGCTAAAGAGCACAGTGCCCCAGCTGAGGGGTGTTGGTCCATTATCCCAGCCCATGTTAATACCTGGGATGTGCCCTCCTTCTCAAAGAGAATGTTCTCGGGTGTCCCAGACTGCACAGGCAAAGTGAGATCCTGCAAAGACCTCGTGTCATGGTGGCTGTGCAAATTTCCTGGCACCTGGTTAAGGTGCCTTTATCCTGGCACTTGTAATCTTGTAGCAGGGATTCTAAATCCATGCTGGGGATGTAGCTCTGGTGATCTCAGCAGGGCTCTGCCCATTTAACCAGTCTGTGAACTCATTATCTCCATGCAAATCCTGTGAGCAGGTAAGCTCCAGAAGGGTTAAATGTTTCTAGGAATATCACCTTAATAGCTGTGAATCTTGAATGAGCAAGGCCACTTTGGGTTTATAACTCCTGAGAGGTTATGACTGTCTCTCTCTCTCAGCATGAATAAACCTTGAGGGCTCTTCAGGCACTGATGAAAAAAGTGTTATGGAGACTTCAGACTTAAACTCACATAGCTCCTGTGGCATAAGAGCAATTTTATAATTTTTTATCAGGTCTGCTTCGGTCTTCACCATCTGTAGTTCTGGTCCTGCAAAAACCAATAACGAAAATGCTATCAGTACCCTTGTTCATTTATAAAAACTGGTGTTCAGACCCAGGAACTGGCCATTTATGTGCTTTTATCTGAGGGCATATTGAGCACATAAAGGTGAGATGTATGTACATATATATGTGTCTATGTGTGAAGGTGCTGTAGCTTTATCTGCTTAGTTACATAGTTTTGGATTGGATTAAACACAGAGATGACTACAGAAGGGTAAAATATAATTGAAAGGAGAACTGAAGATTCATAAGGAAAATATATGAAATTATTTTGGAATGGATTTTAAGACTGGGAAGTGCATGCTTTTTGCATGATAGTTTTATTCTTAGGTTAAACATTCTCTACTGAGCCCTGAAGGATGGCTGTAGACAACACTAAGTCCAGTTGTTAGAATGCCAGGTAAAGCAAGGCTCTGCATACCATTTCTCATTGTATATCTCAGAACAAATTAATATCAAGAAAATACTTTGATAACAGCACGTACAAGGGTGCAATGTGAATAACAGAATAGTTTAAAAGCTGATACAAGGAGACAGCTGCAAAATGCCATATGAAAAATCCACAGAAAAACAGAGAGATGAAAACAGACAGGACATATGATACCTTGCTCTTGGCTGGGAATCCAAGCCTTACCTGCTCAGCCATAATCAACATCAGTCTGCTACCTGATCTTGACTCCCCATTCACCCATAAGAGAGAAATGAAGAAATGCCAAGAGTCTGGATAGCTAGAGCTGCTCAGATGTGTTTGGGGAAAGAGAAACAAAGAGATAATATGATGTTGTGAAATGTTGTTTATTTTATGACCAGTGTACCATATTTACTCCTGCCAAATCTATGACAATGTTGGGATGCTAAAAAAACCCCACAAAACCCAAACCCAGATCCAAGGGTTTTGTCTCCTTTAGTCCCCCTGTGTAACCAGGGGGCTGGAAGATATTGTATAATAACAGCAAGTAAAATAGTCATTAAGTGACTCCTAAGCTGTGGCAATTGTTCATTCATGTGCTTGACATGTGAAATACCAAGTAATGCTATTTAACTCTCTTTCATTACATTGAATTACTCTCACTGTGCAGTGGGTTAGGAGAGCACATTGGGAGGGTTTCACTGCTCTAAATTTAGATCTCTCTGTCAGAGAGGTCTGTGTCTGAGCTGTTGTCTAAGCTCATGCTGAAGTCAGCGAAAGAAACAGGTGCATCTGGAGTGCCCTTGGTCTTCTCCTGGGGTAGCTGTTCAAAACTGTGTGTGTGAGTCCTGCTGCACTGAGACTGAACAGCACCTACATGATTAGATCAGGTCTTTCTCTCTGAGGTTAAGTGACACTAATGTTTGGAGATCTACTGTATCTCAGTTGATGGGTGATCATCAATTTGAGCAGGCAGACACACCAACTCATCTGGTATTACTTTTCACTGATCATAGCAAAGAGAAATTCAGATTTTACTGAATATCACTAAGGAAATAGTAGATATTTTCAGGCTTAAAGTGGGGTTTTCCTAGTTTCTTAAAATCTGACTATACAGGCAGGTCACAGAGAAACTGGTCAAAGCTCACCTGCCATATTAACTAGAGCTCTTTGCTCTTAGGTACATAGCAATTCCTTCCTTCTAATCTTGTTACTCCTAATCCTGCAGGCACTGGATGCTTTTTCATTTTGCAGTACAAAAGGATTGCCACAGCAATCCAGTGAGAATGTGGACTCAAGCAGTGCTAGAGGAAAAGTACAGCTCCTCATCCGGTATGATGACTCAATATTTTCAACAGTTTTTACTGTCAGAGAAGTATTTACTGTGGTTTTACTTCAGTCTCCCTGAAAGCATGTAAGTCTTCATCCTCTCATGTGGTTTGACAATTTTGTTCTTGCAGAAAACTTGGAAAATGACAGGAGATTTGGTTTTATTGTCCTATCCTTGCCACTTTTGCCCAAGAATGATTCCTATGGGATATGAAGAACCCCTTCTCCAACACCCCATTTTCTCTGCTTTGAGGTGGGAGTTGGTGGGGAACTTTGGAAAAAAAGAGCTTCCCTGAGCTCTGTTTCATGATTTAGAAAGGTATCTGAGCCTATAGACAATAAAATCCAGGGCAACCTGCAAGTTGCTCTGGGTTATATGTGATGAACTAAGAGCTCTTAGATGGACTGGCTAAATTTGTCTTCAATAATGTCACTCCACTTGGCTAATCTATCTCAGTCTCTGCCTCATTGCCTTTTGGTGATTCACAAATTACAAATAATTTTTAGATTTACTGCAATGTGGGTTAAGCAGTTGTCACTTTGTTCCTGTCCTGTTCAGCTTTCCAGTCCAGATCCTACCTCATGCTGTCAAGAGATGGAGTAATTTAAAAAACTCCATAATATGTTCAAGGAATCCTTTTTTCCACACGTATCTGCCTTGCAGTGTAGCTGCTGAAGCACTTGCTCCAGAGGAGGGAGGAGGGGGAGACAGCCGCTGAACACTTGGATGCAGCCTCAGGACAAAGATGATGAAATTGTCTTGCTTTCCCCTCTAACAATCAACAAAAACTGGTGGGGAGAAGAAGAAGTCATCCTTATTCCTAATAATAATGGAATTTAAATTCGGGATTGTGATGCTGACAAATTACAGTATGTTTAATGGAAAGAGACTAAATGAGAACACAATATTTGCCTTTCTTTCTAAAACTCTGCATTTTCTCTCAGTGCAATGCTTTTAGGGTTTGTCTTTTACAACCTTTGCACTGTTGCCTTCATTTCTGGTATCTATTAGCTAATTAATCATAAGAAAGCTAAACCTAAGGTTAGTCCCATGTGGACTCATTCAATCAGAAACCCTGGTGACTGGCTTGCAGTACATTTTCCTCAGATAGCTGTCATGCCTCTGGAGTGGCTGGTTGCACTCTGGCCTTAAAGCAGAACCATGAATGATCACAGTTTAGTTTTCTCCTCTCAGGATGTACTGTGGCTTTTCTAGCAGCCTTCTGTTGTGTACAGCCAGATAAAATTAAGCTGTTCTGAAGGGTGTAAGATTGGAGTCTTGGACTTCAGCACTGTCAAAACCTGGCTCCAGATTGGTCCCAGATTAGGCAGCCTTGTGAAATGATTTGATACATCCTCTGCATCCCAACGGTGTTTTGTAAATTATGAATAAATGCAACTCTTTGGGGAGAGTTCATCAAATTCCAAAACATTAGTAGTACTTGATTTACTTGTGAAGTTCATGGGGAATACACTGGGGTGTGTTCAGAAGCATTGACACTCAAGATTTCACTGCCTGCTTCTGTAGGCACAGGAAAAAAAATCCAGAAATTCCACTGGATTTTAGAGTGAGTTGCTTAGGGCTTGGTCTGTGTTCCTTCACCCTCTCTATATGTCTGCAGTGAGGTCAGGTAAAGATGCTGGCATTTGCTATTCTTATTTTTTTTATTTCATTCCTTTCTTGCAGAGACATTTCCCCATTCTCTTATGACAGATGGTAGGATGATGGTCTGACCTCGGTGGGAACCAATTGCTGTGCAAGTACTGGTGTGTCCTGTCACGATTAGCACTGGCTCGTTCAAATGTTATTCTCTCTTGTTTTATGCTTCCATTATGATGCTTTTCAATGCAAAAGAGTACAGCTTCTTTTGTGGAATATGACATAAAATAATGCAGGGTTTGAGACCCAGGCTGACTTCTTCCTCTGAACTGAGGGTTTGAGGAGCAAACAACTTATGACAGCTTTGCAGCTCTTCTTTCTTCTGAGAGATGGTGTTTTTCTGTTTTTCCACTTAGAACAAAAAGGAGTAATAATTTCTTAATTGGTTTCATCATTTAACATGAGATATTCACTGACTATAAAAGATCTCGTTTGTATTTTTGTGTCACATAGAAGAAATCTAGTGTTACGGAGTATTTACCAGCCATGTTGATTTTTTACAGTTTCATTAGGAAATACAGGGTACTTTGAAAAAATGCATAGCAAGGAGAAGGTATTCAATACGAGGTTGCTTCCTGTATTTTTAGCTGTTGCTTTTCTACACAAATAATTCTTCCAGTATTGGACTGTAACCTAAATTGATTTTTAGAGAGATTTGTTAGCATTACGCTTTGGCTCTGCAGATAAGACTTTTGGAAAGTGTAGGTTGTAAGAAATGTCTAAAGTGGCTGTGGTAAGCCTGTTTCCATGCTGTCTGAGAGGGTGTTATTTGAGACGCTGGCCTCAAATATTTGCGCTTGCACAGATGATTGACTTAAACCCCCAGCACCTGTGATCTCTGCAGTGCTCAATCTATTTGTGCAGCTGTTCCTGTGAGACAGTTACATGCAGAAATTGATTCGTTCAGCAGTCCTGCTATGGCACTGTGGTTTTATGAAAGCTGGTGAATTAAATAAGATTTCAGCAGCATACTTCCCCTCATTCTGCATGACACTTCTCAAGTACCAGTATTTTGCTGTAGGAGTTCTACTTTTCTAAAATGGTTAGAACACCTAAAAACACTGGTTTTGAGAAGTAAAAGCATCTGTTTTCATTACTTCCTTTACTGAAGACAAAGACTCTTTCTATTTCATTTGATGGAGAACTGATAACGATAATTCTCTTAAAAAGAGGGCAGGGAGGCAGAGAACATGGAGTGAATTCAGTGCAGAACAAGCAACCAAGGTACCTTGTCTGTATTCCTCATCTGAAGGGAAAACTTAATGTTTGAAATTAAAAAGATGATGATAGAATTTAATCATACTCACAGAATTAGTACAGTTATTATTTCTGAAGTACTGCTACAGTTCAAAATAAAAGGTCTTTATTAGTATTATCCCATGATGCATAACTGTAAGAGAATAGTCCTTTAATTCACCCACATGTAGAGTAAGAATAATCTCTCCTACAATACCACGTTTAAAACAACACTGTCACATAGTCTGTGGGTATTAAAAGGGAAAATGATGCAGTCCATGACCATTCCCATTCTGCTGTGCACAGTTAAGTTTATTTTTCAGACCAATATTTTTCTAATACTACCTCAGCAAGTGATAATCAAGCTGTGTAAAAAGCACAGCATGAATTACAGATTTTATGCATATAAAGAATTGTATTTACTGTTCTTCCATGAACTTAACACTGTGAGATGGATTCCACATTGGAACCTGCTTAAGAGTCTAAGTTCTCCAGAGTAAGAGCTGATTTAGGTCCAAAACAATTTTACATCTGACAAGTCCCATGGGTTCTGACAGGGTACAGTTTATAAAAGCAAGCAGAAATGAGCCTTATTCCTTCAAAATAAGGATGGTTTTTACCCATCTAATTTTGGATGTTTTTAATACATATTTGGGTTGGTTTTTTTTGGTGGCAACAGTTAATTGTAGGTACAAATCTTATAATTTGTTTAACTACTGGGACATATTCTTGCAAAACACTAGATGTTAGGTGTGCAAGTGCAGAGGATGAACATGAACCCAAATGTTTTATTAGATCAGTTATTTATAAAGTCAGAGTCTTCATAATTTGTTTTTATGATAAGGATATGTGCCTAGATAAGGGATTAGCAAAATTACGTTTAGGAAAATCTTGATTTAGATGAATAAAATTTCATGTGTAGGTGCAGACCCAAAATAAGGTCAGTGGAGTGAGAGACTGAGGTTGTTTTGTAAATCTGGGTTGAGGTACTGAAAGACTGAAAATCAAGTGCTAACAATTTAAATGGAGAAAAAACATCACGAGCACATATCACTGTGAAATAATAGTTAGAAATTGGTGTGAAAGAAATAAAGAAAAGATGGAATTGCATTAGATTTTTCAAGCTTTTTCACTTTACTGAATGGAGAAAAGACATACGTGTTGCTAAAATCTAGCATGTAGTAATAGAGGTGTGGCAGCAGCATGATGACAGCATTCTCCTGTCATGGGTGAGGTATGAAACAAAGCCTGCCAAGGTGTGAGGAAACATCTAAAACTTACCCAAGCTTTATCCATAATCATGGATCACAGCCTTTTTCCAGTCATGCTTCTGTAAATCAACACAATTGATTCTGGCATGATTTACAGGTATTGTGGGTTTGATAATGGGTATAATGGGTTTTAAAAAGTGGTTGTTTTAGGAACAGGCTGGTGTTAAGCTACGTGCTTTCATGTAGGCCTGTTCAAAGTGACAAAGGCTAGTCCAGGAAGGCATAGAAGAGGAGGCCTAATTAAAAGTTTTTGCATTAATTCTTGTCTTTCAGTAAACCAAAACTAGCTCATTAGGAACCTAAGATTTGAGTGGTTAATAATTTCCTCTTAGTTTGTTTCCCGTGTTTTTGCTGATACAAACCATGTGAAATTCCTTAATACAAAATAAGAATAGGATGTTTTAAAACACAACAAAGAGAAGTAAATTTCAACAACATTTTAAAATTACTTTTGATACTAGAAGAAAATATCTATTGTTCTTTGTCTTATGACCAGTCCTGAACTTCATTAAATTCATTAAGCTTTTGAG
This sequence comes from Turdus rufiventris, assembly GCA_013186435.1. Lineage (NCBI taxonomy): Eukaryota > Metazoa > Chordata > Aves > Passeriformes > Turdidae > Turdus > Turdus rufiventris. Next base: position 5,182,644 of record PYHW01009916.1, read on the forward strand.
TATCAGTGTTACAGAAAAGCAATTCTCACTGTCATTTCTGAATCAGATTAAACTTTGGTCCCATTGCAAATGTTTTTTTTTCTATTTTAGGATTATAAAGTTGTAAAGGGGAACTGTACCCCTCATTTATTTATTTTTAGTGAAAAGTAGTATTCGCATAAAATCTTATGGATGATGAGCTTAGTTCTTGAAGTCACTGTATACATTGAAGATCCTCATAAAGTTCTGACCTGCAGCAGTTATGATAGATATCTGGGACTACCTTTGAAAACAGTATGTGCAAATCTGTAAGAAAAATACAGATGTACTGAAAAGTGGGAGGGGAAAAACATCAAAATACATTAAACAGAGTTTTACAAATAGAGAGCTGGAATATATATTTTTGCAATTTTTCCTTCTTGCTTTGAGGTCACATTGAAATGTTGTTAAGCAAATATTTACCTGACATGTTCTTGAAAATCTCCAGCTTAATATCCAAAACCTTCATAAATATTCTTGTAGAACTTTTCTGTCCTTGTGACTAAGTAGGAGTTGCTTTAAACTCCAGTCTAGCATCTAACCTTTCCCTGCTGTGAAACAAACCAATTATTCTTTGTTTCAGTCTTTACAACCTTGGAGAATAGTTAGTCTCTACAACCCTTTTAAGCAATTTTGGGATACATGAGAACTGCTGTGTCTATTAACCACCTTTCCACCCTTTTAATCATTTAACATTTGCTCTGGCATCTTCCAGGATGTGAACTAGGCTGATATGTGATTCCCTGAACCATTTCTATGCTAAAGAAAGCACAGTGCTCTGTGACTTCTCAAGGATAATGATTCAGAGATTTCTTTGGCTTTAGGGTACATTTGAGCATGCCCCATTGACTTTAATAGAGTTAAATTATCCATTCTCTGCTGTGGCCTTTAACTGTTCTGCCCTACTCTGTACCCACCTCCAATATTAATTGTGTGAGGTGTCCTGCCCTTTTGCATTAGCATCCACAAAACTGGTGGCAATTCAGCCTTGTCCTTGTCATCCCTTGATGTGCTCATCTGGCTCAGGGAGGCAGCTCCCCAGGCTGCTGAAGGGATTCCTCTCTCTGCAGCATTCCAAGGCTCCTGCTCTCCTGTCCCACTCCTCTGCAGGAGTGCCACCTCCTCAAATCCTCACCACCAGCATTCCCTGCCCTGGCACGGACTGCTGTGGCTCCCAAAGTGTTTCATCCAAAGTGAAGCATTCTGTCTTGAGGATCTCAGGCATTTCCTGCCTACTTGTCAGCACTGAATGAGAAGTAACTGCCCACTTAATTGCTTCCTCTAACTTCAAATACATAAGTACAGCAGTAAATCTGGGGACCTGAGGACATCTCTGTCGTGCTGAATTACATTTCCTGCAGCTCTCAAGTCAGCTATAGCCTTTATTACCAAGTTTGTTAAGGAAACCTGCCCTTGATTGTTTTGTTGCCTATTAGAAAAGTCAAACAAATTTTGAAAACATCAAATTAGATTTATGTCCTCTCAGGTTCAACATTTTGAATAGACTGTCTTGAAATTTATATAAAGGCTAATGCAGGATTATTCTCCTAGAAAAGAAATGAAACTCTTAAACAAGTTTTCTTCAAAAGGCAGAGCTTTCAGAAAGATATTGCAAAACCCAGATGGTTTTTCCATTACAAAAATCACCAACCCATTTAGGACAATGTAAGTAAATTCCCTGATTTCAGACAGATAAAGCAAAAGCAACCACCTTGTTTGAATAGTGGTCATTATAATTCTTCAGATGCTGTAAGAAAATGTTTGGGTTTTTTTTCACTTCTGCGGAAAAGCAATAAAATGGAATTTATTTAAATTCTGAAGCTGCTATTCTGGGAGAAATACCTTTAAGAAGGGATGTGTCAGAGTCAATCCTGCATTTAATAGTATTTTCTAGTCCTGCCCAGGATGCTGCCCAGTGACTGTTTTCTGAAGCTTGGAGAAATTTTCTTGTGCCTGTCAGAAACAGCCCAAGTCCACATGTTATATTATTGGTTTAGCTTCAGATCAGAAATGCAGAAATTATTTAAGATACGATAGTTTATTTTTCACTTTCAGTTATATTTATGTCAAGTCCTTTTTAGACTGGTGTGTGTGAGAGAGATCAAGAGAAGAGTAGACATGCTGTGGACATCCCAAATCACACATCAGGTATTTAGAATGATGGAGAGCGAGCAGAATGTAAAAAATAAATTCAAACCACAGGTCTGGGTGCAGGTGCTTGGCAAATGAATATGTCGTTACCTTTTTTCACTGCTGAACTGTGATTGTGTGGCAGACAAGAATATAGAAAAAGAATGGAAGAGAAATAGGAAAAAACCTGTCATTCATCCACTCCAGTCCTTTAAGAGCTTGGTGAGCCCCTTGTTCTTCACAGGCGTTCCTTGTGGGGGTTCCCTTCCCTCTTGCACTTCATCCTAACCTGCACCTTAGCAGTTGTGATTTGTGGACTCTTCATGTGCACAGCAATTGCTCATCTTGGATCTCCTCCTGATTGCCTCATTTATCTGTCTTTCAGGCACTCAAGTAAATTAATTTAACTTAAAATTAATATCTTTCCAAAAGAAAATGTTTTATAAATAGTCATCTGACTTATCTGAAGTATTAGGCTAAATGATGGCATTTTATTATCTTTTCATAATATTTTACTGCTTGTGAAATAAAAATCAGTTTAAATGTAGTTTAGCATTGTCTGCCCAATGATAATGAATATCTCTGAAATAAATCCAAATACATTAGCAGCCTGTTCAATATACTTCATACTCCCATCTAGAAACCTTATTAACTCCCATTGTTGGAATATTTCACATTCTTCTTTGTACACTGTGCAGATAGAAGTGTCAACACTATGATCAGAAATGCTGATTAAGCCAAGGTGTGTAGATTTCACCTATAATTAATGGATACTTCTTTAGCCTGTGTTTTCAGTATTTGAAGCAAAATTTAAAGGCATGAAAATCCACAGTCACGCAGAAAGGCTTTTTTTCTTTTCTCTTTAAATTGTTTATAAGCCAACAGCACACAGATATCTTGATATGAAAATCTTATATAGGTATTTTACATTTTAAAAATGGCACATTAGGAGGTACACCAAAAATGCAAACAGTTAACTACCTGGCCAAATAGAAGGAACAAAATTTCATCTATTATTCTGGCCAGCCTGCGATCAGCAGTACCTCAGACCACGTCAGGAAATCCCCAAGATTCTTCCATCCAGGGCCAAGAGCTCCTCAGCTCCTTGCTGACAGTGCCCAGTGGGCTTCCAGTTTAGGAAGGGCATGGGGACATATTGGCCATTTTATTTCTCCAAGTTGTTTCCAGCTCTGTGGTAACTGTGAGAAAGGGTGCCATACACCTTCTGAGGGTGCTTTCATGGCAGTAAAGCAAGAGAAGTACTGATGTACTGCTGATGACAATGTCCTTAGGATGCATTTGCCACCCTTCTTTAACAGGAGCAGAATACTTGGATAAAAACTGTGGAATAGAAACCTCTGCATCTGGCCTTGTTTTCTCCTGAATTCAAGCAGCCTTTCACATTCCAGGAAGACTGAAATAGCTGTCATGGTCTCTGAATGCTCCTCTCCTACGAGTTCAAGCCATGAAGTTGACCAGCACTCAGGAGTACTTGATTTAACTTATTTACAGCTCAAAAGCATGAAGAGAGAGATGGTTTTTGTGTAGTAGGATGGAAAAGCCTTCCTTAACAGTGCTTCTCCTAAAATAGCATTTGCTTTTTGAACGGGGGAGGACAAAGGGATGCCAAGTAGTCCCCAAATGCCATCCATTCCTAGAAATATTTCAGTGCAGATGGTGCTGCAAAAACTGAACTGTTCCAGAGATTCTAAGTGGCAGATGGAAGTACCTGAGGCTGTGTGAGCAGACAGCTCCCCCCTCTCTGTTCTGGCTGGGCACAATCCACATTGCCCCAATGATTACAAAAGGGAAGCTGTGCCCAATTACCAGATCCTTGAGCTCAACACATCCTGCTGTGTCACCTTATCCACATAAATTAAAGGAACTCCATTTAAAAAGTGTTATGACAACTTTGGGTTGGTAACTGGCTACGTGAAGAAGGAGACCCAGGAATTATCTCTGCATCTTACTAAACAAGGTAAATATATTTCTCTACTGTATTTACATTATTCATACCACAGCAGTTAAAGGTGCCGTCAGCTTTCTCAAGTCAGTAAAAAAGGGTCTGCAGACCAATCTATCTTTTACTTCTAAGTGCATTCTGATGTCATTTCTTGGTCAGTAACTTTTGTGTCCTCTCAGCTCCTGAAGAGACAAACTCTTAAATCTTTAACAGAGTCCTCAGAATTGTGCTGACACTATGTGCATTTCTCTTGCATTATGTAGTGGGACCTGTATCACATGGGATATTCAGTCTTCAGGTGAAGTGCCATCAGCTTTTTATAAATTAAGTTCTAAGCCAGTTTGGATACAGTGTGGGAGCTGACTCTATCACAGTCATTCTAGAGATATATTTTTCTCTTTGATAATATATCAAAGAAAATAAGCTCCTAGTAAAGACATACAAAAATTTTCTACTTTTCAAAACTGTCCCAGTGGTCCATATGCAAGAAATTTGCCATTGCATTCATAGGTAAAGAAGGGCAGACACTGAAGATCCCTGGCATCCATCTATAAAGCACTGAACAATAGAAAATATTTTTAAATAAAATAAGCTTGCAGGAAACACTGAAGTGCAAACAGAAGATAAAGATGTAGTTCTAAGGTAGAGGCAAACACAAGAGAGCCCCTAGAGGTAGCAGCATGCAGTTCTCTGGCTCTTTCTCAAGGAAAGCATTCCTAAATGTTTATGTCTGTTGATGTTTTCATCACTGACTTACGAGATTGGGGACAACATACTTTGTCTTCTCTTGCTCTGCAGCTCAGAGATAATACTTGTCTCTCTCTACCAAAGGCTGACAATTTCAAGGGAGAAGAGGCTGTAGCTAAATCACCTCTTTATGCCCTGTCCTCCGTGCTTGTCACATAACTTACATCCAAGTTTTATGAAGATCTCTTTTTGTTCTTGAAGGGTGCTAGGGAAGGTTATCAGGCAATAAAAATGCTTGCCTCAACTATTACTTGTTCTGCATGATGCATTTTCAGTTGAAAACAGCTTCCAGGGAAAAAAGGGCACAGTCTTGAATAGCAAGAAAGCCACAAATGGATCTGAACCAGCTCATATTTGACAGCTATGTCCTGCAGTCTTCCAAGGTACTAAAAGTCAAGCAAGTTTTGTATTTTCTACAAAGAAAAACAAAACCCAAAACTGCAATACTTTTATTGTAGGAGTCGCACACTTAGAAGTTGTGTGCTGACATTTCCTAACACCAGATAGAGAATATATTTGGTATGTTTCTAGAACCTGTAATTCCACTGGTTTGAGACACTATAAGGCCTGAGGTGACTCTACAAATATTTGAGTTTTGTGGAGTTCAGAGGAAGCAATCAGATACAGAAAAGAAATACCTGACTGAAGGAAGACATTATGCTTGCAGGGAACACATGGGGAAAAAGGAGGGGTAATGATGAATCCCATGCACAGCTGGAAGGAAGCTATAAAAGGAAGGCAGGCTGTCTTGGAGAATCCTTTTTCCTATATAAGTAAAATTTCTGTCTCATTATAGTAAGGAACAGCACTTTTTAACTTTGAGAGATTAAACCAGGAACAAGCTCTGAGCAGACTATCTGCCTCAAGCTCTTTAAAAGAACATTTTTCAGCTCTCCTGTACAAATCACATTACACGTAATGGGTATAGTTATGATCATGGTAGACAGGGAGGAATCAAGACTTTTCCTGACAAGGATAATTTTACAGGGTGAATCCACAGCAGGGCACAGAAAGGAGACACAGAAGAAAATGTTAATCTGGCAGCAGAATTTAACAAGGGAGGCCCCCACAGTACAGTGCTGGGGAATCTGATGGGATTTGTTCCTGTTTCTAGCAGCACTCAGTCTCCTGTGGTGGTGGGGAACACCCAAGACCTACAGCAAGCACATCCAGAGTGTTTTTGTAGACCATAAGACTCCTTTAGTAGAACTCAGGAAAATGGTCACTGGAGATATTGAAATATCCCAATCCCTATATCAAAACAAATGAAAATTGAACCAAGATAAAGTTCCTGAGGCCTTTCCATAATACCTGTTTGGGTAAAAACAATGGACAGGAGGAGCCCAGTAAGCCCACAAAGTGGTAAGTTATTTTCTTTGGTCTTCCTTCTTCCTATAATGGGTGGGACACTGCTTAGGTTACTTCTCTGCTGTTTGTGACTGTGGTGATCCACAAAGCAAAATAAGCTGAATTTCTACAACTATTTCTGTGTGGGGCTCTCCATGATGTTACTGGATTCTCGTTCTGGGGACCAATATGTGGGAAAAAAACCCAAGGTGTGCCAGTATTAAGGCAGTATATCTGTTTGCTTAGTCTGTGTTTTAGAGTTGCTGTATTTCCATCTCTCTTGATAAAATATAAGCTAGCCAGAACATGGTCATCTCTAATCATATGTAGAATTTAAATGAAAAAAAGTTTGTAACGCCAGTAAGATTTCTTTTAAATATAGATATTTTCTAATTCAGTGTCTGGTAAATGATGCTAAGGAAGACAAAAAAAATCCTCAGAATTTTTTGGCGCAATATTCCTTTCCAGATGAGAGGAACTGTAAAATGCTACTGAAGGTTAATAGTTTGAAACTGTGAGGACACATAACAATCTATCAATTAATCTCAGTATCCAGCAGCTGTCATGTGTAAAACAGTTCATATGGTTAAACAAAACAACAGATTAGATTCATTGGCTTTTTAAACATTAATGCAAAGAATTAGCTTAATGGTGTCCTATTATCCATGATTTGCCTGCAGGGCCTACTTCATCATTTTTTTTTCAGAGATTAAGATGAAAAGAAAACAGTTGTTATTCAAACAGAACTGCTCCCTGCCTGAGCTACTTGCTATTTCTCACAGCATCACAGCAAATTATTTGTATGAGTGCAGTATATTAACTGAAATTGATAGACTCACATTCAGCAATGTTCATTCCCCCTTTTGGCCTGCGGTTGTACATTTAATCTCTGAACTAGTCTGGGGTCTTGCCCAGATTAATACAGAGGTGCTCTGCACACACAGCCCATCTGCTTCCCTCCACCCCCAAATGGATAGGGACAATCAAATTCAGGGAACTCAGCCCTGGTGAGGCACATGTGGAGGGTTGTGTCCAGTTCTGGGCTCCTCAGAACAAGGGAGACAGGGAGCAGGTCCGGCTGGAGCATCTCTCTGAGGAGGAAAGGCTGAGGGAGCTGAGCCTGCTCAGCCTCGAGGAGAGAACTGAGAGGGAGCCGCACCAAGGTCCCTCCGTGTCTGAAGGGAGGGTGCTTCACTTGGGGGTGGTAACAAGAAATAGGAAAGGAGGCAGCAGGTGGAAACCCATGCACAGGAAATTCCACCTGAACATGAGGAAGAACTTCTTCACTGTGCAGTGACTAAGCACTGAACAGATTGCCCAGAGAGGCTGTGGAGTCTCCCTCACTGGAGATACTCCAGCACCATCTGTGTGCAATCCCATGCCATGGGCTCAGGGGTGACCCTGCTTGAGCAGGGAGGTTGGACCAGATGGCCACTGTGGTGCCTTCCAGCCTGACCCATCTGGTGATTCTGTGGCAGTGGAAAAGCCAGGCAGTACAGGGATGTTCCAGAAGATACAGGTTCATTGTGCAAAGCCAACAAGACTTGCTCCAATATAGAAAAGAAAAATCACTGCACAAACTGGCCCACTGGGCAGAGCTGGTGGATGAATGATTCTGTTTGAGATTTTATTAATTTCTCACTGCATTCCTTCTGATTATTCAACAAAACCAGAAAGCACAATCTGATTTAGTCATTAGTAATAAGAATTCTGCTTTTAAGCCCTCCGTGGACACAAAAGATCTTCTTAAAAAACCATTATTCTTTGTTTATTTAGTTAAAAAGTCTTATTTAGCTATTTGCTTGTTTAAGTTTTCCATGCAGTTTGCCATAGTTTATTCTAATTCCTCCACAGTTGGCTGAATTTTAGCAAGAGTTGCATTCATTTGAAATCACCATATCCTACATTGAGTGAGATACACTCAAGGATATTACAAGAATTTTATAACATGGAGAACATAATGGGAAGAGTCTGCATTTTTACACAGAAGTTTATATTGGTAGAAAGAAGAAAAGTTGGTTTGTAAATTTCCAGAGCAACATAATGTAATTTTTGTGGATGAATCTTTGGTTCCATCACTCTTCAGAGGACTGGGACACCCTCATCCTGAAATCAAGAGCAAGTTAAGACTTTAAGACTTAGCACCAGGTGACAATGGCAGCTATTATTTATGTGAAGACTTCATTTACGCAACAAAAGACAAAAGCAAAAAAATTCAAAAGAAAAAAGTACACCTATGCAATCTGAGCCCCCATAGTTCCTTCCAGGAAGAAGCTTTCTGTATTTTTCAAGCTCTGAGCTCCAAAATTTCCTAGTGATGGCTGTGGTGCCTTATATCTGAAACCTGGTTTGGTGTGTATGGTACTTTGTCATTTACCACTAATCTTACTGTTAAAATTCAGCACCAACAGGACAAACAAGATACTTTAAATACTTGACTTTTTGTTCCTTAAAGAAGATGAGTTGCCTGTGAGTGTTAAGTTTCTTTAATATGTTTTTAATGTGTCTCTATTTTAAAGAAATGGTTGGTATGCCAATGCTGTTTTCTTGTTCTAGTGAGTAATGAAGCTTGGCTGGAAGAAAGGAAACACAATTCTGGTGAATAAAATCTGTTTACAGTGAAATTAAGCCTGGTCTGCTTTGCTTCATGGTAGTTAAACAAAAAGTGTTTGCTTTCTTAGCACTGATTCAAAGTTTGAAACTCCTTGGTCTCTGGTGTAGGAAGGAGAGGATTTTCTGCCACTTTAGTGCTGGAAATAAACAACTGCCAAGCTCAAAGCACCAGAGGTCTCTCCTTAACATTTACACACGATGCAACAGAGATGGCACCCTACCATTGTGTTTTTTGGTGTTTCATAGGTAGACATTTCCTTGAAGAAATAGTAAGTTTCTTCTGATAAATATGTTTATCTTCATATAAACATGGGACCCATTTTTTAAAAGGTATTGTAAACACATCCTTGTTTACAGTGGAACAATTCTGAGCACAGACTTGTATTTGAGACTGGGGAAAACACACTCAAGCATCTAGTCAACAGCTATAAATTAATCAGGAAATGTTTGGAAGTCTCTATTTCTAACCAAGTTGATTTCAGTGTTTGTGTTAGAAGAGCTGACTTTCTCTGAAATGCTTGTGGTGTCCTTACAAAACCTTGCTTTAGCAATCCACCCATGCCTATGCCTCTGCCCTTTATGTTCAGAACCATTTTTGTTCCTAGATTTCATGCCAAGAAAACTAAACAGACTATTGGAAATCTTGATGGAATCAGTACATGGGGTGTCTGCTTTCATGATTTGTTTATGATACATTTTAATTTGGTTATGAGAATAATATCAGTTTTTGAATGTTAATGAAACAAACAAACTGTGGTTGTTTGGATTTTTTCCCATTAATTTTTAGTCTGCTTTTCTCAGATCTGTGTGAGAGCCAGAGCCTTAACCTTGCAATTCCGCTTCTTCAATAATTCATAGTACAATAACCATGCAGGGGCTAAAACAATGGGATTCCCCTGCTTGTGGAAAACAGATCTTCCAGCTCTCTTTAATATTTAAACACTCTCAAGCTATTAGTTGTTGGAACTGGGTAACAGTGGGAAATTACTATTCAGGCACTCTGATCAATAAAATATAAGAAACAATTTATATGCTTTGGTCATTATCAGTTGCTCTTTTTGAAGCTGTAAATTGACTCAGTCTTCAAAAGGAAGTAGTTGCCAGCAGACCTGATTTACATCATTCTTGCATTCAACAAAACAGGGTAACTCCTTATTTATCTGCTTTAAAATTCATTACAGCAAGACTTTAAGTAAAAAAGGTCTCACTGGAATGCCATCAATGATTGGCTTTTTGAAGAAGATTCATGGTGCAATTTTAAGAGCAAAAATGATCTGTATATCACAAAATATTTAGGGGTAAGACAGCTGACAGCAATTGCTGCTGCCAAAAGCACTTCTAATGGATTCCAAGGCCATGAGGCTCTGCATATGTGTGCAGTGTCTCTATCCTTATTTTCAGCTTCTCTTCTACACATGAGAGCTGTCTTTGTACATGGATTATAGGCCTTGCTGTTAATCTTGCCATCTTTTGAGGTGTCAGAGGCTGTAGGTAATATTTATGGAATTACTAATTTTGATTACAGTGTCAAAAGAAAAAGGAAATGCCTAACAGTGAACAAAATGTAAGCAACACTGGGTAATACCTAAATTTATTTTTATCTTCAGGTTTGGATGACATCTGCCTGATGCCTTATCCAAGTCCACTACAAAGAAGATAAAGATGTTAAGTTGAAAAGAGCAAGGCAAGTAACAGGATAATTACTAAAGGGAAAGGCAAGAAAATACTGAACAAAACAATCATTCTGCAGGTGTAAAAAGGATTAACAGAGTCAAAGATTTGGAAAGCTTCTTTGGTTTGATTTGTTTTTGATTTGTTTGTTTGTTTGTTTGTTTGTTTTTGAAAAGAACCAAGCCAAGATGTATGAGTCAATGATAGTATACAAAAATTCTGAAACTCAGAACTGAGTTTTGTTGTCCAGATTAGGTAAAATAGAATTACAGAGCTTTCTTTATTTTGTTCATTATTAAATTGCTTTTACTCAGTCTCTAAGTTATAACATTTTACATTTATGTAACAGAAGCAACACATAAAAGCATGGATCTTGCAGACTTCTGTAATCATTGGAGGTCCTAAATTAATGGGATATCCATCAGATCCTTGTACCTGTCTCAGAATATTATTTTCTATGCAGTGATACTAGTGGACTTGGTTTTTGTTTTGTAATAAGTGGTCACAGAAAGGAAGCCCTGTGGTGCCATAGCTGGCAGGTGGCCTATCAAACCTGCCTGGTGGAGATAAAGGTTCATTTTCAGCACCAGACTTACCTGAGTATTTAATCCTTTCTTCACTGCCACCACAGAGGGAAAAGCATAGGAATGGACAATACAGAGGGAGTGCATTTAGGACATACTTACTGCCTGACAATTTTTAATTTAACAAGTGGCTGGCAATACCTAGTGATGGTGAAAACAAGTTCTGTCTTTACATCCTGCCAGGAGAGGGATTGTATGGCAAGAGGAGTAGAGTTTTATTGAAGTAGAAGTGAATATCTGAGCAGCAGGGGAGACCAGCTTTAATTCTCTCCTTGTTGGGCTATAAATCCTAGTTCTCCTTCCACATGGATTGAACAGGGTTACAGAAATAGCTTTTTCAGACAGGTGTGGGTTTTTCTTCAGGCATGAAAGCTGTAAAAGAGCACAAAGGAAAGCTATTTGAACTCCTCATCTAGCGAGTGTATTAATAAAGTCTGGGATATTGGCAAAGGGCTGCTAACTCTCCTCATTTATAAATCAGCAGGGTAAGCTGAAATAACTGTCCCATAAAATGAAATAATTGCAAGAAAGTAAAAACGAACTCTTGCCTGAAATTTTGCAATACTTTTTGACACTGTTTGCCAGTAGTCAAGCAACACTTTTTCATATGCAGCAAACTATACAGGTGCTATAAACCTCAAGATTCTCAGAATAGAATTAACCCAAAACTGGGTTGCAGGAGAGAAACAAAGAGGGAAAGCCTTGGAAAACATGATGATAACATACTGGAATATAAGAACAAAGGTGTTCTTTCCATTTATCAATATCAGGTTATCAGGATTAAGAAAACATGACATATCTTATCCCCAGCATTTGCTGAGATACATAAAGACCAAGTGAGGAAGACTTATCTTGCAGCAGAAGCTGCTGTGACTGATAGACAGTGTCAAGGAAGACTTTGACAATCACTCGCAAATATTGGGACTTCAGATGTCACCAACTATTGCTGATATTGTTAAATGGAGTTCTGCCAATAGATGAAAGGGAACAAAGGCAGGAACATCAAAGATGATATAATGTTCAGAAAATTCTGAACTAGTCAATTAACAGGAGGAAAACAAGCTATATAATCCTAGATCAAAAGTAACAAATTGAGACCTCTAGATATAATTAGCCGAGTAGTGTTGGGATTTCTTTAACAACTGCCATGGTAGCTTTTTATATGTTGCCCACTTTTGACTCCTTTGAATATGCTCTCTCTTCTCTAAGCTTGCTAATTAGCAGCAAAAATGCAAAGGAAGTGGGAGACTTTTGCGTTCAGTTAGAGAAAAGTAAGTAAACTTGTCATGACTGCATTCAGTGACATAGATAAAGTTCTGGTTTAAATCCTTGTTTAACTTCTGGATGTAGCCTTGTTGTCTCCCCTTTGGATGTGAAATTACATCAACAAAACTGGTTTTACACATGGTTTTCTTTACTCATCATCCAGAACCTGCTGACCAAGTGTCTGCGTAGATTTCAAGGAGATCATGAGTGTCATGTACTCTCTGCTCTTTCATGGCATTCCAACAAAAGAAAACATGTCTTTAGCTGAAGGAAAAAAACATAGACTAATTTAAGGATAAGCACAGCTTACCTGTCACCTTCCAATGCAGGTGAACTTCAGGTGCAGAGCAGCACCCACAGCTGAAATCACCTGACGTGGTTCTGAGAGAGTGATGTTTTTAGGAGATTAATAAAGTCTCCTTTATTTAATGGAAATCAGTGGACAGAGGAGACATTTCAGGCTTCTTGGCTCTCACCTGAGCAACACCACAATTCTTTTCATGTTACCAGATAGAAGACTTTGCTTTAGAATTTTCTTCATTGGAGACCAAATGCCGTATCTCTTGCCTCAGGGAAAGCTGGAAAGGGTCTATCATCTGCTACCTAATTTCCACCAGTTCCTGGCAGGGTCAAGCATACCAGTTTGCTATCTAAATCAGAAGGCTAATTTAGATATTTAGATATTTAGATATTTAGATATTTAGGATGCTATCTTGTATGCTTCCCTCATGCTTATAGAGCCTCTGAGGTGGGTCCAAAGTAGCTTTTCCTACAATAAAGATTATATTCATGATATTGAAATGAAGTACTTTGCTTTTCAGGAGCCTCCATCTGGATTCGAAATGTTCCAAACTGGCTTGACCTGCAACCATCTTCTCAAATCACAAATATGCCATCCCATATTAGATACCTTTTATCAGTCTGTATGAACTATTTAAAAAAGAAAATATAATAATATAATTCCACCTCAACTACCTCTTCCCTAATTAATCTCTATGGAGTCAAGATTTTAGGCTACTAAATTGTAGTACTATGGATTGGTTTCTATACCTCATTCTTCAAATGTGTTTTTCTGAATTATATGCTTTTTAATTCAGAAAAAAAGACCCATTATTAAGGCCCCTTTAATTCTGTAGCAACAGTACTGAGCAGTTTCCATGGAAATATCATTTGTGGGAGCAGGAAGTGTTCATTTTACAATTAAATGATAGGAAGTAGTTAAAATTTTGATCAAATACATATTAGAGCATGGAGAATTCCCAGCCAAGTGCTTCACACTGTTAAAAATAGGAGAAGCATTTCAGTATCCATGCAGTGCTGTCTGGAGTAATGTGTGGAGAAAGGAGGAATATGCAGAAGGTAAGAGTGTCTGCAATTTCCACTGGTGAAAGACTGCAGTTTTTGGTTCCCATATGGCAAGGATTGAGCAATGACTGGGCTTGGCTCAGGCTTGCAGGCTGACCTCAGCTGCACTCCTTGGCTCATTAGCCATGAGAACCGATGTAGGATGTGATGACTGCAGTGTTTTGCAGTTATCTGACTATTGGGCAGTGAAATTGTAATTAAGTCCTGAAGGTCTGCCTGCGCTGTGGTTACTGTTGTGCCACCTTTACTCCCCACAGCCCACGTGGATTTGGTAGTGCTGTTTACAGTGAGCTGGCTCCAGCACCTGTTGTGGCATGGCCACAGGGATAACATTGCACAGGATAATCAGATGCCTGGAAAGTTAATTAATACAGGTAATTCTCCTATGTGGAGGACTCTATATTGCAGAAAATAGAGTGCTAGGGGTACTACAGTTATTTTAAGCTGAAATCAAGCTCATATGTCCCAAAAGAGTATATACATGCCCTGGTAAATTTTTTGGGGAGAAAGTGTCGCAAAGCTCTAAGAGCTGGGCTGAAGAGGCTCAGCAATGGTAAAAAAGCAGTAAGTGGAAAGCTGCTGTGGGTGTGTTGCTATAAAGGAGAATGTGTAAAGACTCTTGAACTAGCATAGAGAAGGTCCAGAGAACAGAAGAGGTTCCTTTCTGTGGGGGAGAAGCAAGGATGATCCCTCAGGGCAAGAGAATCTGGCCCAAGTAGTGGGAAGGACTACTGGAGGTGGTGGCAGCCTTCTGAACATATATAAACCTAAGGCAAGATCTTGGAGCAGAAAGTGTAAGATCTGATGACAGATCTACAGAGATATTATCAGCAGCATGTGTGTGTGTGCCCACAGAAGGTGTCAAGAAACCTTCTGGTACTTACCTTTCAAGAGGAGCCTGCCTTCTGCTGAGTGTTTGGATCCATGTGCCCTTGCAACTTTGTCTTTTCTTGATCGAGTTATTCCTCAAAGAGCTGAAATCACTGCACAAGGCAGTGCTAGGTAGCTGGTGTGTTTCTGCTTTTTTAAAAGATACAAAAGAAATGTGGAATTACTGTTATTGGACTTGGAATCCAGATACTGCAGGAACTCCTTATAATATATTGCATTGAATGAGTTGCTGCACTTCAGAAATCATGACTGACTTGTCATCTTCCAGATGAAAAAAAAAAAAAAGAGACGGTATATAGTTTTTCTTAAAAGCCTCTTTTCTTAGCCATTATGACATTTTTATAAGCATTAGAAGCTCGATTTCTCTGAAATAAAATTTGAGAATTTTAGATATATTGGATCTTTAAAGAATGTACTGTCATAAGACTCATTATAATAATGTACATTTGGGGTACAAAAGTTAAAATCTAGAACATAAAAGAATTAGGAACTAAAATATTTTTTCTAGAACAGCCTTAGTCAGCTGGCTGAAAGTCAGCGTGATTCTGCAGTGGTGAAAATTCTTTGTATGCATTTGTATATCTACAATATGTTGGTCTGAAAGGAAACTGGATTGAGTACTGTTTCATGCATGTTTCTACATATTAGTGAGCCCATGACCTGGGAAGTGCCAAGGAAAAATCCATTTAATTTTGGGGTTTAAGCAAGACTGTGATTATGTTGAGCCCAGCTACTTTTGTCTTCAGACAAAATTATGTAAAACAAGTTTAGTATCTATTCTCCTCTCCCACTGTACAGTATAACACCATAATTTTAGTACCATGTGCAGCAGTTTGCCTCAGCAGTATGGTGAGGTATCACTAAGTGTTTTGAGAAATGGCCTCCCTGTGTGAGATAAAAATCCCATGAAAAATGTGAATGGTCACTAGGATGGTGTATCAGAAACCCATTTTTCTAATGGGTTCCTCATGATTTCCTACTGGGCATCAAGTGCACCTTTATTTGCAAGTAGAAAATGGAATTTGCTTATGAAATTCTACCTTTTAGACAAAATACCCTCTGCCATTGAAATACCTCTAGAAAATAAACTCTTCTGAAGATACAGAGATGGAATCTTCAGACATGGGAATTTTGAATACGTGGAGCCATTCTCACAATAAGTTTGCACTTGCCAAAGAGATTTCCATACTCAGTGCAGAGATGGCTGCGAGGAGAGGACTGAGCCATACTCCCTGGCTCTGAAAAATTCTGTCAGGCTTATCAAGGAGCCACACTTTTCAGGAAGTGGGTAAGACCATCATGCTAGTCATTCTTTTCCTGTTCCTGGTCCTGCTTCAGAACTTATTTTCTAGGTTAAACTATGATAGCTCCAGGGTGGACCTTTAAATACATGTGGATTTTACTTTGGTTTTCTCCTCTTAATTTTAAGAGTTGTGAATGAAAGGGGAGGTGAGTGGATTTTGAGCCTTCCTTGGTCTTTTGCAGTGGTACAGACAACATGCTGAGAGGAAATTACCTTGTAAATAAGAATACTTCAGAAAAATGGCATTTTCATTCATAGAAAGGCATCATGATTCCCAAAAGAATATTGTTATTACTGCTGGTAGCTGTTAGGGTTTACTGAGCAAACATTACCACATAATAATAAGGTTTGACTTATGGTCAACAAAGGCTAAATTTCTCTCATTAAGAGAAAGAAATTATTCAAAAATCAATTAAGTCTGGCTTAAGCCATGCTACTACACTGGCAAGAAGTCACATGGAGGACAGGAAAAGGACTGAAAAACACAGGGCAAAAGCAAAGAATCAGTTTTACCATCTTCTTTGCTCTTTCTGAAAATGGGATGAAAAAGAAAAAGAATTTTCTAGATATGCAAGAGAAAATCAGCACATAGATTTTCTGACTGAAGAAAACTATTTTTGCTTGTTAAACTTCCCAGGCTAAGGTTGGGAATGAGGAGCCCTAGCTCTGTGAGGTTTCCCTGGAGCAGGGACTTTCAAGAAGTTGTGTAGAAGGATTTATAGGCTGTCAGGAAAGAGTCTTTCTACTTCTCTTACATTTTTTTAGGTGCATCAATGCTTATACATAGTAACTAAGTATGGTTGAGCTTCTCCAGATGTGCTTCCACTTTCCAAGAGATGTCTGATTTTTGTCACAGCTTGACAATATTTGATTGACAGATTAGAAACATCAGATTACTGTTGGATATTCATAAATCATTTGGTTTGGTGCTGTGCAATGCATGGTAGGGACAGTGTTACAACAATGGTTTGCTGCAAGGGAAAGCTGGTGGTTGAAATCACAACAGAAAACTATCCAATGCATACATTTTTTGGGTGCTATTCCTGCAGAAAATGGAGTTTGTTTTTTTTTAATATTTAATTACCCGTAGAGACCTCTTGCTGGGTTTGAATTTCTAATTGAATTCTAGAACTTGTTTCTAAAATGTTATTAGTAATAGTTTTTTATTCTATTCAATAAAATAAGTTAGGAGAATAAAAGCATGAAATTGATAGAGTTTTTAAATTATTGTTATTTTCCTAGAGTGGAAGCACAAATACTTCCTAAAGCCTGTTAGCACTGTAAAGAATAGAATAACAGGTGAAAATGTATAGATGTTTAAAAATTTGTTTTCTGCAGGAATTGTCATCTTCCATGACAGTAAATATGAACAATGGCAATTTTGTAAAACAGTCAGAGTTTTATTCTTTAATCTATAGTGATAAGTATTTTATTTAGCTAAGAGGAGGAAAACTGCTGAAGGGAACACATGCTGCTTTAAGTGCAGATACCCCTTAAAAACCTTTCTACAGATAACCAGATATCTTTGTAATAGGAAAGACTTTTTTACCTGGATGGCCTACTTAGGACAAAGATCCGGTTCTCAAAAGCAATGATTGATGCCAAGTGCTTCCATGGAAGGGCTACACCCCTTCATGGCTATCCCATGGAAAAGCAGAGGTTAGCTTAAAAGTTCTCCTAACAGAATAGACTAATGATGCTTAAGTCAGATGAGACACTGGAGTTACAACAAAAAAGTTTGAAGAAATTTGTGGCCTCCTACAAGGGACAATTGTTTGTGATGGGCATCTTTATAAGTCTTCTTTTCATAGAAATTAAAAAAGTTATTTCTCCTGTGACAGTTTAGTACTGAGTGGGTAGAACGAGACTTACAGTGAAAATTTTATGGAATACCAAAAACACCTCCCAAGAGTAATCTAATAATTCATAGTCATTGTAACATCTGTCTAGATAAAATATTATTTTTCTTCTGTTTGCATTTTTATAGTCTCTCTACATGTATACCAGATGTCACTTTGAAATTGCTGACAACCTTCACCTCCATAAAGAGACTGTAGAGGCTGTTTAAATTTTCCTGGTTTTGCTGGGGAACATATATAATGCTCCTATAGTTTAATTTATAACTTTCTCCTGGTAATTAGAAATCCAGCAATGAATAATTGGGATCAATTTAGCTGAGCTGCAAGATGGAGTTATCACACAGAGTGAGATCATAAAATCTTAGAGTTGTTCAGAGAGAGAAAGGATGTGTATCTGTGTGCATGGGGTTACCCAACAATCTGGCAAGTCCTGCCAGAGGGAAAAGGGAAAGGAGGAATGTAAGGGTGAAAAACACCTTCTTTCCATGGCACTTTGCTATTACTTCCTGATAAAGATGCCAGCTGCTCGACTGAACTGAGACAGGTAGACCAAAAACGGGATTTATGACTGAATTATTTGCAGTCTTTCAGCTGAAGCGATATTGAAATTTGTATGTTTGTCCATCAAGCTGACCAGATCCTCTGCTGCTATTCTTATGAGTCAGTGGTCCTCTCCAAAGTGTCCAGGTCTGCAGGACAACCTTGAGAAACAGCCTTTCTGAAACAGAAATATTTCCTTTTTCTAACCTTTCCTGCATAGGAGTTAAATGTGTCTCCTGGAAAATAAAAAAAAAAGAGGTAATGTACCAAAACTCTTTCTCATTAGAAAATACATGAAGATAACCAAGGTCAGAGGGTGACAGAGAAAAGAGGGGACAAAAAAAAAAGAGAAAGGACAGGACAGAAATTGAAAAGGGATAAAACAGTTTGAAGAAGAGGGCTGAGATCCAGCAGAACCCAAGAACCTCAGAAGACAGTTTCTCTGAGTCTTAAGCAATGAAATTTAAATGAAAAAACTAAGAAGGAATTCAGGGAAAGGAAAAGAGATGCATGGAAAAATGAAAGGAAAGGGGCTAGATGATAATTGAAACAAAATCTGTAGAGAGTAATCTAGCAAGGAAACTCATCTGAAAACAGAAAAAATGATAGAGCATATGGGACCTGTGTGGACAGGGAGCTGGAAAGGGCAGATGGATGTGGCATTGCCAGGACAACATGTGCACATTTATGAGCAGACTGTCTCCTCATCAGTGAGTTGAAGGTCTTCATAAGACTTCTGAGATTTGTAAATCTTGGGTTTGCTGAAGCTGGCAGATTTCTCCCAGAAATATTAATGATATACTAGTCTTTCTGAACTTCTATTTCCCTGGAGTTTGGCCCCCAAAAATGTAACTGGACGATTTTTTTGCTATCACCTTTGTGTCTTTAAGTCTGCACTTCACCTAACGGCTTTGTAATATTAACAACCTGATGACAGCTCTTAATACATTATTAGACAAGGATTTTATTGTTGTGGGTGAGGAATATTCACATTATTCATAGGTATCAAGGGCCTAGTTGTGTTGGGCAAATAATTTTAAGTAAGTGTTGATAAAGTGACATGTCCTCATGAATTTTGCTACACGTATTTCAGAGAAATTTGTGCAACCTTGGGAAATTCCAGTTCTACCAGTAATGTGACATGTAATTTCTCTTCTCTATCTTAGCAAAGCGTTATTGCATTATTTAATCCTGGGATTTCTTTATAAAGAGAGTTAAAAATGTGTTTGGAAATTTTTTTATGAACTTGAGGTCACATAGTTAAACCATTGTGTAGTACCATACATCTCTGGACACTCATAATCTAAAGATGTCAGACAGATTTTTAACCCAGTAAAGAGCAGGATGACTTCATACTGAAGCCAAAACTGTGCTTTTATTAGCTTGTCTTTAAAACAAATTTTGTTTAAAAATATGAACCTAGACAAAAAGAATAAATCTGTGTGATAATTTCTACTATTGAAAAACTTCAACTCCCCCAACCCTCCAAACAATTGAAAATAAACAAACAAGCAAAAAAATTACCGAAGTACAACTAACTGTTCTGCATGCACAGTATTTCTTCCTCAAATAGCTTTTAGAAGCATTCTTAACCCATTAATGTTGGCTCTGATTTTGATCTCAGCATGGGACTTGGCTGGTGCGGTGCTACAGCAATTCTAGGAGGAGAGTCTTTTTAAGTCTTTAGACTCTTTATGACAATTTTCATACTTCATAAACATCCAATCTATTGCAGAAATTACTTCATTGTCTCTTGGTTTTCAGTGGTGAACAATGGCAGAATTATTTAAATAATGGGTAGTAAAAACTGATCTCTGTAGCATGGTGAAGACTGCTGCTTTCAGCCAGCATGGCGTTAGCTTCAACATCACTTTACAACAGCTCAACTGACCAGGAGCCAGCCTCAGGGCATGGCTCACATTTTATGGGATGAACGTATTTATCTCATCTTCAGTCACTGAGGAAGATGAGAAATTGAAGTTTTTTAATAAGGGATGTTTTAAGATGAAATGCTCAAAACATACACAACTGAACATAGCAGCTTTTTTTTGAGATCAGTCTACTTTAGTGATTCCCACTACTAACCTTGTAACCCATCTACTTATTAGGTTAAAAGTCACAGCTAAACCATGGCATTCAAGAATCTGAGATGTGGATAAAATAACCTAGATCCAGTTTAGATTAATAAAAAATATGACCTAGATGTCTAGAACATGAGAATGTGGGATTAACAAAATATTCTCAATTTTAAAAGCTGTAAGAAGAGACTGTGATTTTTGTATAACTGTATAAATCTTTGGTGCGTGCTCCAAGTTCTAGGTTCAAATTCAGAAGAGCAACAACAGATACTCAACATTAGACCAATTCTTGTATGCTTTTAGAGGTGAGTACTATTAAGGAGAAACTGGTTTAATGTGCTTAATGCTGAGAGGCTTTATAAAGGGTTAATAAACATTTTAGCTTAAACCCTGTATTGTCTTTCAGAGTTCTGTTCAGTCATCCTTTTTCCCCCAAGATAATAGCTGTGATTGGCAAGGAACTACTACTACTGTACTCATTATAGCTCCCACATATTTCAGATTGCATTATTTTTCTTATTAAAGTGGATGTGTCCCTGAAGAGGTAAAAATGAGATGACAAATATCTGCATATTACAGCATGGAAAGTCACTTCAAGCTTGATCTTGTTCTGTGCAAAGGCAAATGATGCAAAATCTACTTCTCTGGGGAAAAAAAGATATCCTTGTGTGCCAAGATGCTTAGAGATCAAAGCTATCACTCAACTGTCTCTGTGTTTATTGAGATTCGTGGCCCCATAAAATGAGGTAACACAATGGAGCATTTTTCTAGTCATTTTTATGTGTTCCCAAGAAAGTAAAGCTGCTTTCTACTTCCTACTTCTCTTCTCCTTGATGTTAGTCATCTGCAGGAAGTATTTTACCAGGGACTATCTAAATTATGAGAAGCAGTCTCTCAAGGTTCTTCTGCCAGCTTCTGGAAGGAGAATGTCCGCTGGCCCAGCACAAGACGGTGCTATTGGCTTTCCCCTGGGCAGGTTGATACAGTGAGGTGGGTTTTGGTGGGAACTGATGTGCCACAAGATGTGTGTTTGGCCAGGCAGAGGGCTATGGGCTGCCCTTGGCATGAAGCTGCTCCTCACCCTGTGCAGGTTGGCAGACAGATGTGAGGAGTGGTGCCACATTCTGCCTGAGCTGTGCATGTCATTAGCTCCTTGCTTTCACACAGACTCAATTACAGCAGGGATTGATTCAAATAATTAGCAGCAAATTTCCTCCTTGTAACAACAGAAATCTAATCTAAGCAAGAGCCAGAAGCCCCACTTCCTCTCTCCCTGGAAGACACTGCTGGGTTCAGATCAGACACTCTTCTCAGATGCTCACTGAAAACCAGAGACTGAAAGCAGAGGTGCTGTGCTCCCTAAGCAGCACTGAACTTGCCCAAAAGCTTTTGTCTCACCAAACTCACTGGGAAGGTTGCAGGTTTTCTCTTTTTTCAACACATGTATAAAGCTCATGGGAGCAGCTGCTAGTGTGGGGTTGCTTCTTTCAATCCACTCCCTTTTAGATCACTGGATTTCTAAGAAATACTGTGAGTAGGCACTGACTTCTGCTCAGCCTTAGAATCCTGTGGGGCTGAAATTGGGATGCACAGGTTTTAGGTGCAAAGACAGGTCTTGGCTCACATTCAGAGAATGTTCTGAGTGAATACTTGTAATTCTTTGTGCTAGTACTTCTTCCTCTGTTTCCTTTACATTGTACTGCAGATTTTGAGCTTTTCACTTATCAAAAATGGGTCATCTGGTCTTAGGGGAGTCAAGATGAAAAAGCAGAAGGTAAGATGAAAAAAGTCCCTTTACACCACTACAGGCAGTGATGCCTGCCAGTATCTGAGGATGAGTTGGAAATTAGGCTGCCAAAATGTCTTCTGTCATAAGAGAGGAGGCCAAAACTGTCCCTTGCTGTTTCCTGAGAGGACCTGCAGAGATCAGCTCCTCAGCTCGTCCTTGCTGCCTATGATTGTGATGGCTGGGAAGCCCTGCAGAAGGACAGATGGGCCAAGCACACCCTAGGGGAGGCTCTCACATCTAGCAGTGTTCACCTAAGAAAAAGTAATCTGTAATTTCAATGTGTTCTGTCTTTATTCTCACAGTAAGGATTTTTCCTAAATATATCTTTATGAAGTTTGCAAACAGCCTTTAAAGATGAGGAGACCTCTCTTTCCTTTTGTTAACACAGAAGGAGGAAGGAGAAGGTGATTTTCTTTGGTCTGCACTATTCCTCATCCATTTTTCCCTGTTTTATCATGATGATGTGTTCATACTATCTCAAGATTAAAATTAGTCCACCTCAGCTTTTCCAGCTAGCTTTAATTATGGGTTTAATCAGTTTGCAACACATACAGACATGTTTCTTATTTATATGCATAAAAGCCATTCTGATTCATTACCAAGGCAGACTTGAGGTTATTATCTATTGTTGTCAGGCTTAAACTTTTGACACAGGCTATTATTTTACTAAACATTTAAATTATTAAATGAAAGAATAATATGGCAACATGACAAATAAAGTCCCTGGGAAAATTACTTTTTTTGTACTTAGATAAATTTTAAATAAGCAAATAACTCTTGATCAAATCTTTCATCCCAAAAATTCTAAGTTCAGCACCTCATAAACAGAGATGCTCACAGCATCTGTGGCACATATTACACAATTCCTGGCGTGTCTGATAGATGCTTTTTCTCCTCAGATAGGTGAGGATTAAAGGCTCTCAGGCTCTGAGAAAGGGTAATCAGATGTGGAGAGAAATCATGCCTCTACATACTTCCCTATCTCCCAGGAACTGAGTGGGCCCTTCAGTTTGTTTGCAGAGGACACAAAGCTGGGCAGGAATGTCAATCTGCAGGAACAGCCTAGAGATGGATGAGGACAGGCTGCATTGATGGGCCAAGGCCAATTGTATGAAGTTCAACAAGGCCAAGTGTCAGGTCCTGCCCTTGGGTCACCACAAATGTAGGCAGCACTCCCGGCTTGAGGAAGAGTGGCTGGAAACTGCACATGGGATCTGGGAGCGCTGGTGACAGGGACTGGACATGACCCAGGGTGTGCCCAGGTGGCCAAGAGGGCCAAAGGCATTCTGGCTTGTACCAGCAATACCTGGCCAGCAGGACCAGGGCAGGGATTGTCCCCTGTACTGGGCACTGGTGAGGCCACAC